>BSSO01000787.1:0-28631 GCA_030267885.1 Mesembryanthemum crystallinum
TGGTTTGTAAAGGAAAATAGGGGACGGAGGGAGTACTAAACAAAAGTTCCTTAATCTACGTGCAATTTACAGTATAAGTGAAGACTTAAAGAGTTCAAATTTTGAAGCAAGGGGGTACAAATTATAGCAGGAAGGTACCAGAGAAAAAGAACAAGAGATACTTATATAAGGCATCATATTGCTAGATTAAGGGGAAAACTATTCAAAACCCAGTACAAATGGGCTTACACTCACTCGTATCTACAGCATCACTACCCCTCTCACATCAACAACCTATTCATGAGGGATGACAACGGACGGCAACACAAAAGAAAAGAAAAAGGGAACACCCATATATTTATACCGTATAATAAATCATGTATGATTCTCAGGTGAATGAACCGAGGAAGGGAGAAGAAAAATGAAAAAATTTGCAAGCCTATTAACAATCAAAACCCTTCAACACTAGCCCTTCGGATGGTCGATGATGATGATCTCCGGGACTCCTGCCGGTCAAATTCGTCCAAGGCGAGAAGCGACGAGCATGCACGAGATGGAATCGATAAGGGCAAAGTGAGCAGCCTCGTGGGTGAGATAGAAGAGAGCGCTCTTGATGGTGAGGAGTGTGAGAAACTTTGTCGTGGTGGAAGACTTGGCGATCTGAACATCTGCTTTCCAGCAACAGCTGCCGGTTCTTGAAGAGGGAACCGACAGGAGTATTTTATGTCTTGTATGGTTTTGAGATGCTCCACGACAGTTCTCATGGTGGGTCTTTCTGATGGGTCCTTCTGAAGACATCGTTGAGCTATATCAGCCACGGTTCTGGCTGCTTTTATGGGGAACCGTCCTTTAAGCTGAGGGTCCATTATTAGGGAGAGCCTACAGTCATCGGCAAGGAACGGCCAGCTCCACTTTACCAAATTCCTCTCCTCTTTGTTCCGACGACTATCCATATTTTTACGGCCAGTAAGAAGTTCGAGTAGAACAATCCCAAAACTATAAACGTTGCTCTTGGGCGTAAGTAACCCTCTTTCCACAGTCTCCACGGAAAGGTTTCCAATCGCCTGAAAAAGATGGGAAAATTTGTTAATACCCAATACACAACACCATGAAAGAGACAAATATCTTGGCCCTTTTCACGAGTACGAAGAAGCTCAATCAAAATAAGTCTAATCTCTTTATGTGGCACCGTTGCCCACATTTAAGATCCCCTATCCCAGTTTATGTACCATATCATGTGGCAACAGATCCCAACTCTTCATGCATATGTCATATAAGCCAACTTAATGATTAAAAAAAAAAAAAAAAGAAAGAAAAACTGACTTGGACGAATGTATAGAGAGATAGGACAAAAGATGACACATAATGAGACAGGGATCTTTCCTCGGTTACCCTCGGCAAGCACACAAATGATAGCTAATATATGCGTATGAGAGTTCTAGAAAACTAACAACACCTTTTGAAGTTATACGTTGTGATTGAGGTTCATCCATTCCAATCACATTTGCAATGTACCAAAGAGAAGAGTAACAAAAAGAGGGTAAAGGTACATATAAAGAAATAAATCAAATGTGGTGCTCTAACAATTTGCACCCTGCATCTTCACCGCATGACAACATGGATTTGCTGATTGTGCATTAAAGTTGTACTAATGCAATGAAATATTTCAGTATCTTCCATACTTAATCTCAGGATACTATAGGCTAAAGAATACAGACACCACAGTAATATTTGAGCTTTGTTAACGAGTACTAATAACATGAAATGGGTAAAGATCAACACCAGTAGAGACATAGCAAAGTAAAAGCACGTGTTTGGAGCACTCACTGGAGAAGTATTGGGGAGATCTGATTCTGGAAGGAGGCCAACACAGCCATATCCGGAAAGCTTTGCACTAAAATCCTTGTCAATCTGAATATTTACAGTTGAAAACTCATTGTACATTGCCTGCAAATTTAAGAGACATATTTCATCAAAATTTGGCATTGGTTGCTGTGATAACAATACATCAACCCAACACTAATAGCAGTTTTATAACCAATTAAACAAATTCACCAAAGGGGATATGAACACGTTTTGATTACTACAAAACACTAAGACTACTCATGGAAGCATTTGGTTGTGTAATTATCAGAGCCAAAAACCTGACATGCTAAATGTTTAATGTCCATTAACTAAATCATAGATTGATCTCATAGTGTAAAATGTCTCTACGTTTCTCAAAGACTGCAAAATAGGCCAAAGATACAAGCTGCAAGTACCTGGAAAGGTCCTTCTTCATGCAAGAAAGTCAGACCTTGAGCGGCACACAATGCTACTTTCACTCTTGCACTCCAATCAATAGGCGGGCCATCTGATCTACCATATAATAGACGATCTAAGCTTCCATGGTGTAGCCTTTCGTAGACTAACATCCTTTGCTCAGAGCCTTCACGTGCATGGTAACCAAGCAACTTGCAAAGGTTGGGATGTTGCAGAGATGCAAGTGTGTTCATCTCAGATATGAATTCTTTTATACCCTATGGCAATCAAACAACATACAAATGTTAGCATTCTGGATTAGAAATTCTTGAAAATGTCCTCCAAAAGCCTGAAGGTCATAGTCCTCACGTAACCCTTCACTCTGTGTTGAAGGAAAAGCTAAAAAGCATATCATATAACGCAACAACTGTAGATTGTTAATCACCTGAATTGAAGGGTAAAATCGCGTGACAGTGGCCTCCATCTTTTTTGAGCTCGAAGATACATCCCAAAAAGAAGCCTTATATATAGTTGAAGAAAAACCCTCAGATGTGCAATTATCCGATGAGAAATTATGGCACGCAGATGAGATTTCTTCATATGAAAAGTTCCTCAGTGTTGCTGACGGGGGTAGTGGCAGTGGGCCAGACGCATATAAAGGACCACTGGAAGTTCCTGATTTAAAGCTTCCTGCACTTCTAAGGGGCCCAGAACATTGAGGTGAAGGAAGAGGAAGAGGTTGTGGACTAGGGGACCTTTGTTCCTGAGGCATCACTACATAACTTTTTGATTCCTCTCGTTCTTCGTATTCAACTGATGACAATGTTTCTCGATCAGGCCCATGAAGGCTAGATGGCGCAGACAATGCACGCATCCTGTTATTCATGTTTGCGGATAGAACAGGCTTAATCCTGGTTCGAAAACTTGGAGGAGCAGATTGCAGTGCATGGCTGGGGGTCTGAGGTTCAGGAAGGGTTGTTGGTGTACTTTCCTGAGGCAGTACACGTTTGATATGAACACTCTGCTCACTCTTCTTCTTTTTACTCTTTAGCACTGTGAAACAACCCATCTTACGCACAAGCGCTTAATGCATATAATCCAATGTCAAAGCCTGCCAAATGCGAAATAAGGAACTGAGTATCACAGAACACAAAATACATGGTACATTGAAATCATAATATGATGCTGAACGTCAATGACAAACTCAAAAGCATTCATCATTGAGGAAGACTACTTCATTGGCATTCAGGAATTCAGAATCGGAACAAAAAGTACAACGATCGAGAAGTAGGAAATGATTATATAGCACATACTTGTCTTCTTCTCTATGTCAAATGGGCATTCCATCCGATACTAAATCTCCAAATAACAATTAAGAACCACATATAGAACTGAATTCAGAAAAAGCTCTTAGCTTAATGCAATGTTATCTCCTAAAAGATGAATGACACCATAATAGTGGTGGAAGTCAGTTGAAATTCAAGGGGCCAGTCCCTCGAACAGATTAAAATGCAAGTGTTTCTAATATTGCACCTTTTAAATCCTAATTTACCAATAGACTATGTTGCCCGATACCGAGCTACCTGCTATCCCTCCATCTTTCAATAGATAAAAGGGGCCAAAATAATACAAAGAAGATGAAATGGAAGTAGAACCCAAATACCTAATATATTGTCTTCACTCAATACTGAGACTTCTCAAAAGCCCAAAATTGTGAAGTCTTCATAAGCAAACAAATTAAAAAAAAAAAAAAGAAAAAAAAAAAAAAGCAAGCTCGGCCAATAGGAATTGTTCAAAGGTATTATTCATTCAACTAAGAGCTTAAGCTATCCCACAAAATCAGCCAATAAAAGAAGTCACTAAGAAACTGAATCACCAAGAGATTAATGTAGGTAATAACATCATAAACCACCACTATAAAACAAACCCAGAAAAACCCAGATCCAAAAGACTCGGAAAAACATCCAAACAGAAAATATTACATCACACCAACACAAATTGAACTAATCCATACCATCAATTTCGTCCTAAAATTCCCCAAAAAAAGAGGATGAAAAAATCATCAAAAATCCCAAAAATAAAGCACATCAACCCAATATAAGGAAATCAAAAGCCAATGGAATGGATCAAACAACAGCTCATGTTTCATTAGACATGCAAAAAGCAATAATCTTTAATCAAAATCTTCCATCGAAACTGATTCAGTAAAACCTCACCAACCCTTAAAAAAACAAAAAAAAAAAAGAAAGAAAATGGGGAAATAGTAGAAGTGAGGAAAATACCTGGAAATCAGCTGAATTGGTTGGTGCAATGAAGCTTTTTTTGATCTTTTTGGTACACACACGAGAAAGAATGGCGATAAAAAAAGAAAACCACAACCCTAGCAAGTCAAATGAAAGCTGAACAAGAAATGAGGAAAGGTCATAAGAGATTTTTTCAAAATGGGCCAAAACAAACAACAAAAAAAGGGAAGATAAATAAAGGTGATTACAAATTACAGAAAAACAAATGAATTGAATTGAAGAAGTTTCGGGCTTTGAAGAGAGAGAGATGGAGAGAGAAATAGGAGAGAGAAAGAAGGAAGGGGTTGAGATTGAAGTGGCCCCGATGAAGAAGCAGTGGTCAAACCTACCATAAGAAACTCGGATTTTGAAGTCTTTTTTTTATTCAGACTCTCTCTTTGTGTTGTGTTGTGTTGTGTTGTGTAATGTAATGTAATGTAATGCCCCCATCATTAGTTTGATGAAGTGAAGGGGAGATTTGTATTTGTATTTATTTTATTTTTTTATTTTTATATAAAGTGATGAATGAAACAACAGAATTTGCATTCTTGATGGCTATGGCTATGCCCCCTACTTTGACGGTTTTGCCCCACCCACCACCAACCCTTTCTAATTTTTTCTATTCTCCCTATTGTACTCCACTTGTTTAGCTAAAAGACTGTTTTGCCCTTGCTTACTCCTAGTCATGAATTTTGAGTTGTAATAGATAAGATAAGATGCACGGGTGAGCAGCTAGAGAGCAAACTCAGTCGTAAAGCTTATTATGGATGGGTTGACTCATGAGGCTCGTGCGTCTATTCGAACTAGAAAATGGCCAGACATAGACACAAAAAAAATGGTAAATTTATAAAGGTATGGCCTTCTAGACCGATCCAAGTCTACTTGTTGGCCCGTCTATAAGGCCAAAAACACGTCAAGTCCAACCCAGGCTCGGTCAAACTTGGTTGTTGATAAAGGAATGAGGAATTCTAGAGCACGTTTGGTGAACGAGCATTTGAATCATTTATGTTTACAAATAGTATTGTTTATGAGCTCACTTGTGTTCAGCTAAAAGTTCTAACAAAACTATTGTGCAAGAGAAAAAGTGTCAAGAGGATCCTGTTTTAAGCTCAATCTTATTACTATTAATATTATTTTAATATAAATAAAATTAAGATTTTTGATTGAATATATCAATACGTATTTTAAATTCATTTGTTTATTTACAAGCTTGGTATGAGCTTAGTTTGTTTACATAATCAAATGAAGTCAAGTCAAGCTCGAGTTAAGGAAAGTTGTTGAGCCTGAGCTCTAACTCGATTTCGGAAGCTCATTCAAACTTGAATGTGATTGACAAGTACTCGAGTCAATCTCATATGCAACAAAGCTTGACTCTGCTCCAATATTTTTCCAACCCTAATTTTACCATATGCTCTTGTCATTCCAAGATTAATAAGAGTTAGATCTATGCAACCTTATAGGTAAGTAGGTAATACGGTTTTGTTAACAAATGCCCTAAAGGCAATGGTTAAGGAGCATTTTATGCTTCCATATTCATTATTTTTCAACCCACTAACACAAAGTGATTCAATTAGTACAATAAACTAGTGGATTGAAAAATAATGAATATGGAAGCATTAATACTCCTTAACCATTGCCCTTAGGGCATTTGTTAGCAAAACCCAATTATATATGGAACGATTATTTCATTCCGTATTGAAATTGATTGTAGTTTTTTAAATGTATTTAAAACAATCTTTAATCTAGTTAGACGTGCGGTTACAACTAGTTTTGACCAAAAAAATAATAATATTATAATGAGGTTTATTGATTCCTTCTTTAAAGAACAAATTACTATATTTCTTGTGTGCATGAAAGTTCTCACTAGTCAAATAATGATTTAATGTTCTTGCAATCATAAATCTTTTAATTTGGTCGATTGCAATTACAACTAGATTTGGACATACATAGTGTAATAAGAAAAAGGAGATTGTAGTATACTCCACTTGTTATACAAGCTAAAATTAATTACTAAATTTAGGAATATGAATAAGTTTTTTAAAATATTATAAAATAATAAATGTGATAATTAATTTTAGATATATGAAGTAGACTACTTAGTGAGTGGTCGTTTAGTTGACACTCTAAAAACATAGAGTAGGAAGTTGCACTTCCTATGAAGCAGGACTTTCTGAATTGTTTGGTTAACAATAAATGCAGGAAGTTCTACTTCTCACAATACGGGAGACGTTGCTTACCTAGACTCCTAGATAAGTGGTAAAATTCCAGTAACATACAACTTATTAAGAATTACCACTTCCCATAAAAATTAAACTACCAATAATAGTAGAGTGATATATTACGAATAAAGTAAAGTATGTATATGACAAGTTCTATAAATAAAGAGATCGTGTAGCGCATTATAACTTGCTCCGTAGATATGCATTTGAGTAGGATATGCATTCGGTTGCTCTTAATTTAAGTTATGTTGATCCTTCCATATCGTTGATACATGTAATTGGAGCTAAACAGCAGCTTATTAGTAGTTTTGTATTGGCCAACATTATCGTCATCAAATCTAGTCACTTTGACCTTTGTAATAACTTTAATTAGTTAAATTAAGTTGCCTAAGCAAGCCATTAGTTTGAGTTATTCACTAGGGGAGAAATGTTTATTTGGTCTACTTTTGAGATTGATTGTTTCATTTTTTTTATATGTTTTTTTGAGGGTTGATTGTTCTATATAATTTAAAATCATTCACAAAGGATGACCTAAGAAAATTAAATAAAAATGAATTAGTATGTTTCTAATCAACTATGGGTTGTCCACTGCCCATTACAAGAAATACTCATAACAATTATAGGGGATATAACTTGTCATGTTAGATTGTCCAATTGACAATGAAGTTGTACAAGTGTTATAATTTACAAATTCTGTTTACTTTCAGCAACTTTATAAAATTTCATGAGTAATCATCACTACACCCAAGTACATGCAATATCAAATTTACTTAAAGCTGATAGTTCAAATGAATGGAACATGTTTATGTTTATACTATTATTGCATAACTACATTAAAAAAATAAAAACAAAAAATTTATCAAATACTATCAGGTTATGACTAAACACGCTCGTATCCTCATGTTCGTACTTCATTCTGCAACTTTGAGTCGAATCAGAAGTTGCGAGCTCTATATTCATTCAACTTATATTATTGATCTACATCCCATCAATATTCAAGCTAGAAAGGAAAAAGAGTTGCCCTAATTGACTTTGTGCTCGTTACTCATTAGTTACCTATGTTTTTTTTCAAAAAGAAAAAAAAAATCACGTTAGAAGTCATGAGGGGTATTTTGGACATTGAGAGGAATGGTTGAACGGGAATAAAAACTCAGATCCATGGGCATTTCCGTCATTCACCTGGTTGCCTCAAACTTTCAAAGAAAAGCACCTCGATTGAAGTGACAACTCAGTCAAAGGTCGGGACTTTTTTAAAAAAAAATAAAACAAAACAAAACAAATCCATACTTTTTTTTTAATTAAAAAAAATCAGGTTCATAAAAATCAAATCCAAAACAAAAAAAAAGAACAATTAAGCATAATTTGTCATCAGTATATTTAGTCAAAGAGAGCTATCAAGAGAGGCAATTGACTCTTCATATCAACCGTCAGATCTAATCGATATACAATCATCGGACGATCCAGAACACACCACAACAAAAGCTAATGAATACTGGGACCCACTGACATTGAATATATTGTCCCCCTTTAAATAATAGGTATGGCACCCCACGCGCGGTACCCCGCGTGGGGTGATTTATTCTCATCGTAGAGACAAGTGCGGGGTGGGGCCCACTTTTGGCAGAATCATGGCTTTGGTAGGGCCCACTACGTGGCTACTAATTTCAAAGACTGTGTGTTAAGCTAAGCCTCTCACTCTCAAGAGGTAGTACTTTCCAAAGTTGAAAATTGTTGGGTTCAAATTGTCTTTTTTTTAATTTTTCTTTTTCTTTTCTGCTTTATTTTTTTTTTTTGTTTTTATTATTTTAGATCATTTTATTAGATACTGATGTGGTTTTGAAAACTCTACAAAATCATGGAGTATCAAAATTTACAAATTATCTCTTTGTTGTGTATTAATGTGCTAATGATTACTTGAGTTAAAAATTTTGGACATTAGTTTAACACTTATCATCATATGTAAAGCATGTGAATGTTGTTTGAAAATTTTGAAAATAAAGAAACTCTCCCATTTCTCTTTGTCCTTTTGAATTATTTCTTGATATTTGACAAGATTAGAGGTACTAAAAGAAGACAGGTTGCTACTTAGATAACCATTAGCTTATGAGTAGAATAGTACAAAACATACGAGTAATATATGGAACTACAAAATAAGAATGACATTTTGTAAAATAATTCAAATGATTGGGATACCACATGAGAATTTTTTTTTGTAACTATAAGAAGTTACGTGATAATTTTGGTATTTGGTCAGTTTTAATTACGAAAGCAACAATGATAAGAGTAGGGTTTACACATTTATATGAAACAGGTCACCGACACAGAAATATTCATGTAACTGGTTATTAAAAATCATTAATCCTTATTGAAACCCATAAAAGATCCATATTCTTAATAAAAATTCATGGAGAATATAAATTAGATCCAACCCCACTCTTATCAATCACGTGTTTAAAAAAATAAATAAAACGATTGGAGAACTAGCTAAATTTGATCGTATCATCTAAATGAAATTATTATAGGTACCTTTTGGTCAGATGAGTTAGATCAAATTCTTCTTTAAGAAAGATGCATTAAGAGTTAATTGATAGAATACACTTAATATTCATAGTCTATTGTACGTAACAATATAATTATAGTAATAAAAAAAAGAAAACAACTTAAATTTTAAATTTTGTTGGAGATGATGATAATATATGTATGAAATTGATAAATTGGATTATTGATATAGTTAAGTCAGACTATTTTGAAAATATATCTAGACCACTCTTTATATTGAGTGAATTATTTTCTTATACGTGCCAAAATAATTTTATGGAAAAGAAACAATAATCAGATTTGTCATTTTGTTTGACATTTATGTGTTTTTCTACGACTTATCCAAATTTAATACTCGTACATAATTTTCATATGAATTCAATTTTTTTTTATTTTAAGAATCATAGCAAAGTTGACATCAAAAATCAAATCTGATTACAATGTTCTAATAACCATATATTTTCCGAAAAAGTGACAACTATTTCCAAATGAATGGTTGATTGAATTATTCAAAAATAATGAATTTCACTTTAACAAAAAAAAAAATGCAAATGAATTTCACTTCATTTAATATATTCCATACTTAAGGGGGTTAGGCTTTCATATGTATATATAATAGACCGCATAAAGGCTGTCACGAAAGTCGCTTTGGCCGAGTGGTTAAGGCGTGTGCCTGCTAAGTACATGGGGTTTCCCCGCGAGAGTTCGAATCTCTCAGGCGACGATAATTTTTAATTTCTTTTTTTTTTTTTTTTTTTTTTTTTTTTACATACACATTTTTTTCCCCCCTCATATTTAGTTGTTCAAAGTATATACTAGCAAGTAGCAAATGAAACGTTTTTAAATGTCCTTGTGAAGGTTGGATAGTGTATATTACATCAATGGTAGAGTCATATTTAGATGTTTTACAATTTACAGTTGCACTTGCACTTGCACAAGCTATATAGAGGTTTTTACAGCAAATGATCAAATGAAAGTATAGAGTTTCTTTTGGTTTTTTATTTTTTGTTTTGGCCTTGTCCTCAATAAACAGAAAGCAGCAAGATCTTAAAACTTGAAAGGCTACATCTGGGCTAAGATGATGGCCTCCGTTGGGCTGGGCTTATGAGCTGCGACGGAGTCCGGCAGGTTGCTCATCATCTCTAACAAGCAAACATGGTACCAGTAGTTGCTTTGATTTCCAGTTCGGTTCAGCATTACAACAGAGTATCCAATCAAGGATTTGAAACACCTTAACAAACATGGCATCCGCCTGAGCCGAGTTTCATTTTCATGGCAGTGGCTTAAAAACCTTCTTGATTTCGGCTTTACTGAGTGAGCTCTAACTCATTTGCAGAAACCATCCCATAGATCAGGCACAGCGAGCAACTGACTAGCTCAGAAGTACAGAAAATCCGGAAGGCACAAAATGACTCCTCAAATAAAACATGGTTTGGAATCATCTATAAATTTGGCTCTCGTCACATACATTTAAACTCCCATACACTAACACGTAATGCAACATTCTTAGTCTTGTCTGGTTAGGGCCTAAGGGGTAAACTGCATACATATTAATCTCCTTGGACCTTGCTGGAAGTGGAATTACAAGAGGTTGCTTTTGCTGTTGTTGTAATAGCACAAGGAATTTGGTTTGTGGGATGGTTACACAAAGCAACCACGAGCATGCTTAACTGGCTTCTTAGATGACACATCTATCTCGAGGTGTGGGATCATATGCCGATCCATTTTTCTTGGTACCTCAATCAAGCATAGTGAATAAGTAGAAATTCACACCTAACTTTCCCCATTTGGAGATTCTGTTTTTCCGATATCAGCTTATTGCTGCTGCTGACTTTGCATGACTGAGTAACAGATTTTGTTTGCTTTGCTCATATACACACCAATAGAATTCATCCCTAGACCCATAATAAGCTTGATCAGTTCAATGGGACTTCAACTTCATGTCATGCAGTTGAGTGACCTGAATTTGGAATGCTGGGACAGAGGATAATTACCACTACAGGGATCAGAAACCTCCACGAACATAAAGCTTGTTACTTGAAGTGGCTATGCTGCAGTATTACCTTCCTTTTCCAACACGACATTAGCTGCATCCAGTGTGTTTGAAATGGGATTAAATACTTCAATTCCACACACACCTCAAAGGTGAGGTCCCAGGGACCTCCTTGTGCACATAGAGATTCCACACACAGCTCCGACACAAAACCCAAAAGCGGCCGTTGATATTTGAATGTCTGCCGCAGCAAGTTTTTCATTTAGTCAATTGACTTGATATTGGTTGAACCATGATCTACATCGAATGAGATAGAAGCTTCCAATTGCCAACTTCGGAAAAGGCAGCAGGCATCAGAGGTATTTCCAGCTATCTTTTTGACAAAGGGTCGAGGCATTCAATACAAGTTCACAATCGTTGGACTTCACAGAAACATACAGTCATTACTGGCTAGCTAGAGATACTTTCCAGCTTTGAAGTCTGTCAATCTCATACTGCAGTAGCAAATCTTAGGAAGTCTAGCAAGAATATGACTCGGAACACCATCAGGAAAACCCAATTAGACCTTTTTCTACTACAACTCGTCGATAGATGTATTATATGGGCAAAGCTAGCCTATTTGTGGAAATTTGTAGCATCTCTGGCCTCAATTGAAGCTTCTAAATGCCCACAAGGATGCTGAAGAAGAGAGTACCTGCCTACTTGACATGGGTACTTTTGGAGAAGAGCTGAGTCCATATAACTGAGTGATATCTGCTACGCTTGCAATTCTCAATTCATTGCGAGAAACGAAATCAATAGTCTTCTGAGATACCAATATTTAACAGCAGAACTCGATGACAACCCACAAGCAACTCGAAGGCTTAAACACAGATACACTTCAATTGATTATCGAACAGATTGAGCTGTGAGAGAAATAGTAACATCTTGTAGGAGAATGAATATTTTGCACATCAAATGCATACAATGATCAAGTGAATTCTTCACATGTAATCTCATTAAGAAACAAAGTCACACTCATATCCACAGACTTTAAGAGAAATTAGACTCAACTCAGTACAATTCCCAGGTTTCTAGCTGCAAATAACAGGTATGCTTAGCTTCAAGAGCAATGCAAAAAACTTTAAAACTATTATAAAATTAAAAAAATTAAAAAAAAAAATTGATGCAATGCCCTAATTCTTGATAGTATATGAAAAACCAGATCTCTAAACTCCGAAACATTCACCATATCCTTAAAAAGGGGGCCAAACCAAATGCTGAACATCTCAAATAGAGAGAAAGAACGAACTTTTGAGAGATTGAGCTCATACCCACAATGTCAGACAATATGAACAACAAATCAAATGATAATAAAGATTAAAACAACATGCAAAATTGAAAAGAAAAAAACATGAAAAAAAAAGTAAAAAAATTGTGGGCACGAACTAAAATAAATCTACCATTGAGAATTAGAAGCATAGTTCCAAGCTTTACCAAGAAACCTCAAAACCCTAGCTTCATCAAAACTGAACAACTTCCACAAAGAATACCCAAATGAGGAGGAAACCAACAATGCAGCAGCAACAGCAACCAGAAAGACCCAAATTCGTTTTGGTGAGAACCCATTTTCTGGGCAATGGAGTTTCCTGACCCGAACCCGATTGGGCCTAAATTTGTTAAAGATTCGGATGAGCTTGGATTTGATAGTGGTTGATGGTTTGGAGGATCCGAAATCGGCAGCGAGAGCAAGGCGGCATTTGCGGAGGGTGAAATTGGAGGGGAGAGAAGAGAGAGATGATGATGTTGATGATGATGATGATGATGATGATGATGTTGAGGAGGGTTTGAATTTGAGTTTGAGTTTGAGGTTGAAATGGAAATTTTTGGCCTTGAGATGGAACTTTATGTTCCAGGGTATTGTTTGCTGCTGCTGTTGTTGTTGTTGTTGTTGTTGTTGTTGGTTGTGTCTTTTCAGTTGCATTTGGTGCAGAGAATGAGAGTGTCGGAGCTAAAATTTTGTGCTTGACAACTGACAAGAGCCCCATAGAGGCTATAGTCTCCAATGTGAGTGCCACTGCTACTACTATTAGGCAAAGGATGGACACGGGTAGGCATGGCTTGGACACGGGCAGAGATGTCTTCACGCCGTGCTTTGTGTTGGGCCATCGTGCGTGTCAATAGGCTGCTGGGGCAAGGCCCAATGAATAGTTAGCCATAATATGTGTTGAGTGTGTGTGATTATGGATGGACACGGGTTGTGATGGCACATAAGATGCGTTACTAATTAATGTTAGTGTTTATGCAATAGACGAAAAGAAAAAAAAAAAAAAAACTATATTGGAATTCTCTTTATTTGGTGATTTACCTTAGCCATCTAAGTTCTAAAACTTCTTATGTGGAGAAGAACTCGTACTCTGTAAGATTTTGATCAATAATGCAACAATATGTAACATATTGAGCACCAAACAAATAGATTTTTCGGGGATTTCAATATTTGTCCAATATATCCTTTTTTTTCTTTTTGTTTGCCAACTACCTCCTATATACTCTCTCCGTCTCAATAGGTTCGTTACTGGAGTTTTCACGATCTCCGATAAAACACTTTGACCGTTAATAATTGTAATTATATAAGTAAAAATTATGAAATGATAATATTATAAAAGTACTATTTAACGTGAATCTAATATAAGTATTTGCACTTTGTGAATCTCTTTATATTTTTATTGAGATGGAGGGAATATCTTGTTATTGGTCGAGTATTAAAAGGATGTGATGGTCATGAGCTCATGACCCATATAGTAATAAATTTTGATATAGCATGTGCATTTCTAGGTAGGGTCAAATTGCCCAAATGTGCACAGCTTTAGCAATGTAAAATCTTTAAACTTGTTAAGTGGAAAGGATTCTTACTCTCTAAAATTTCGACCAATATTACAACGACAAGTAACATACTGAGCATTGAACATATCAACTTTAGAGGGTTTTAATATGTGTATTTTATGTATTATGGCTTGTTCATCAATTGTCTCCATTACCACATTTTATTATATGTCGATACCATAAAATAATGTGATAATCCTGACCCACCTAATAGTTTATCATGTATTTCAAGAGTCAAATATAGAGTCAAACGTGGCAAACAATGTTCAAGGTGAAATTCATCAATATTTAACTCCCAAATGATATCTAAATGTGTCATCAAAATATACTACTATTATCAANAAAAAAGAGTTGACTAGTTCATTCTATCTTTTGGGTGGTTGTCAGTTTTCAGTTGTCAGTTTTTGATTTTGAAAAATTTTCAATTATTTTTAGAAATTTACTTTATAGGCTGATGATCTTTTTTTTTTTCTTTTTTTGTGTGCTTATAGAACAATGCTTAATTTTCAAAACTAACAATAAAAAAATTGGATAGAAAGTGGTTTTCAAGAACTTATTTTAGTTTTCAGAAAAAAAAAATAAATTAAAATTGGCAACTTACAGCCATCCCAAACAGGGCTTTCGTTAGGGTCTATTCTTTACGTCTGGTTTTTGTAGTGTTGGAGTTGGAATTTCCTAGAGCTTGCTGAAGATTGGTGGAACTTTTTACTGATTGCTGGAGCTTGCTAGAAGTTGTTTGGGTTTGACGGAAAATGATGGGATTTGTTGGGATTGTTGATTTTCGTGACTCTAAAGTGTTGTTTTATTGTTTGTTGAGAGTTGTTGGAGGTTGTTGAAGATTGTTGGAACTTTTTACTAATCAATTTCACTTGCCTGTCCTGAGTGTAGGTAGCGCTTTCTGCACCCTGGGATAGTTCATAAATCATGAAAATAAGTTTCATAAAGTATTAGCTAATGGTTTATAAGATATGAACTAAAAGTTCATAAGAACTTAAAACAATAGTTTATAAAACATAAACTGAAAGTCAATAAAATATTTTTCAATAGGTCATAAGACATGCACAAAAGGTTCATAAGATACTATTAATGGTTTATATAATTACATATGTTCCTAACATAAAGAAGTAACAAGAAGGAAAAAAAGGAAAACAAATGTTCCCTCTATTTTTTTCTAAATGTCGTTTTTGCTTTTTGAGGTCGAACTTTAACCATCAATATCTCTCTAAATATATGGCCAATAATTATAAATATTTAATATATATTATGAAAGTACTTTTCGATATGAGTCTAAACAAATATTTTTTTTAATATAGTGAATCGATTATTTTTGTCCCAAATCAATAGTCAAACATGGACATGATAATCTAAAATGACAATTAAAAAAAAATAAAGGGAGTATTCATATGCATATATATTGTAAAACAATTGCTTGAAAAACCAAATATTAATGAAGCAAAAGGAATACCTATAATAAAATGAGAATTAAAACACAAACAAGTGGAAAAAATAAAAACTATTTTTTTTTTCATATATATGAGTATTAAATGTAAGAGAAGAGAAAAAAAAAAAAACCCCACTAATAGAATGAGAAGACAACAATAACAAAAATGAAACCAAAACCATGTGTAAACACAAAAGAAAAAATTGTTAGCATATTTATTTTTAGCTCATCTATTTTTCTGTACTTTAGTATATTTGTTGGAACATTTTTAATCTTATAAAGGGTTCGATTGTAACTTATATATGAACTATCCCAGGTACAGGCAGTGTTGCCTATACCTAGGTCTAGGCAAGTATTTGCGCTAACTGATAATGTAGAATTAAATTGAGTTGAAGATGATAAAAACTGTAAATTGAGTTGAAGATGATAAAAACTGAAATGATAGGAGTAAAATATAGCCCAAAAGTGTCACAATCAAAAGGGCTGTGTAGAACTGGTGTTTGTTGTAAGCCGTTGCTCGTTGGCCTATATGGCTTTATCCCCATCAATTTAGAGCCCATTAATTATGAAACTGATTAGTTAGAATGGACCTATCAAATAAATAATTGGACCTATCAAATACTAAATAAATTGGACCTATCAATCCATTATCACGTGAATGACAAGTTGCAGAGAGAGACAGAAAAATAAAATATATGAAGACAAATATAAACATCAACGACCCTGACCCTGCAATTTGCAAAGTTGAACAACGTTGTTTTGTCTTGTGTTTCTTTGATCCATTGTTAGGGTCTCTTCTTTTCCTATTATTTTTGATGGAAATCAATTATTCAACAACGTCTAACAAACTGCAGCAATTAATAAAAAGTTATAACAATCTACAATAATCTACAGCAATTTCCAACAAATTCCAACAAACATTAAAAAATTTCCAACACTTTAAAGTCACAAAAATCAACAATCCCAACATTTCTATTAGGTTTCATTCATTTCGTAGTTCAATTCAGTTTAGCTCTATAATTTACCCTTTTTACATATATTAATTAATATTTGTTGAATTTTTATTTTAACCAGCTTAGTTCAATACAATTTAAATAACGGAAATTTACTGGGGTACCCCTATACTTTGATGAAATGCCTGCGATACCCAAAATTTTGGAACTGGGGTACCCTTGAACTTTCAACAAAGTGATCAGCGTACCCACTAATCCATAAAATGACTATAATGCCCTTACAATGCATTTTTTGTGTAATAACTATATTTGACTTTTATATTTCTTTCTCTTTTATAATATCAATTGATAAAAAAAATTAAAAATATAAAAAAAAATAATTTCAAAATTAAAACTAATATTTTAAAAATAAAAAAATTAAAGTTTTAAATTTTAAAAATAAAAATTAAAAATGAATTAAAAAATTTAAATTTTTTATGTTTTAATGAAAATCTATACAATAAGTTAAATAACAGTAGAAAATTGTAAAAAAAAAAAGTGAAACTTTTAAATAAATTTTCTGAAATTTAATCATTTGTTTATTTTCATTTTTTTATTTTTAATTTGTTTATTTTTAAAATTTTATTTTTTGAAAAAAAATAATAAGAGTTGGGTACACATTTTTTATTAAAAAATGATATTTTTTTTTTATCCACTAATATTATATAAGAGAGAAATAATATAAAAGTCAAACATAGTTGTTACATAAAAAATACATTACAAGGGCATTATAGTCATTTAATGGCTTAGTGGGTACGTTGATCACTTTGTTGAAAGTTCAGGGGTACCCCAGGCACATTTCCAAAACTTTGGGTATCGCAGGCATTTCATCAAAGTATAGGGGTACCCCAGGAAATTTCCGTTTAAATAAAGTTATATAAGGTGCAAAACTATTAGTTGAGCTGTAAAACATGAGATAAATAGTTTGATACTAAATTAGGTGTGTTCATTTTAACTTAAACAATATATACTTTTAGTTCAATTCGATTTAGTTTATTAGGGTGTGTTCAATTTATTTGAAAATATTTAAAACTGAACTGAATCGAATTGAGCTGTATGAATAATATGGGAGAGAAAAGAATTATAACCTAAATGAAACGATGTAAACTGAATTGAAAGATTTGAAACGAGATTCAATACGATAAATGAACACACTGACACATCCTTAGTTCAACTTAATTCAAATCATTTCTCAGTTGACTAGATAGATATGATATTTGGATTGTGGCAGCGGTGGATCACATGATATCCATTTTAACCATACTCTAGTGTTGTTGTTCTTAATTAATGTTCCTTTGGCTTGGATAACGACCTTAAACGTAGCCAACCACTGATCACCACATGTTGCTCTTAATTGCGATATTTCTGTTAGATGGCAATATCTTATTGCATTTGCCTCAGCTTTCTGTAACTTAAAACATTGGCGTTTTGTGTGTGTTTTCCCTTTCTTTCCTTTTCATTTGTTTTTCTTTTTGGCCTTGGTTACTGCTACACTACAGTCTACAAAGGATGCAGCCCCAAAAAGTACAACAAACAAGTGATAATGTGGAGTTAAATAAGTTTGCGATGAAAGAGAGTTCGATTCTCAACCTTTGCGAATGTAAAGAGATACTTGACCAGCCCTTTACCCTTAAGTAGAGCTCATGGGGCGAGGGGATTAGTCACTGCTGTCGGCGGTGGATACCCCGGTTCAAACCAAAAAAAAAAAAGTTTGCGGTGAATAGAGTTTCTATTTCTAACCCTATTTTGATTTTTTTTTTTATAAACACTTGGAGGAGGAGGAAGTGAAGAAGGAGAGAGGATGAGAGTTAGAGATTTGCAAAGGAGAAACCCATCAATCTAGAAACTTGATCAAATGGCACAGAAAACAATTACGAGAAAATAACTCATACACAAATTTTGATAATAATTTTAAATGAGATTTCTTCTAAGATTTGAAGATTTATGAAAAAATACAAATTATTGAAGTAGTTCGATGATAGTATCAAATTATCATATTTTCACATTGACAAAAAAAAAAAAAATAAGTAGCCATATTAATCTAATGAACTACTCTAACCTATCGTTAGTTCATTTCATACGTACTAAAGTATTTTAAATTTGTTTGCCCATGTAATGCACGTTATATTCATTGAGTAAAGACATTGTGTTTAATGAAAATCTTTACGAATTATTTGAATTATTATGAAATTTCACAGATTTTTTGTCATTGCAATATAAAAATACTACTCAATGATTTATACTAAAAAAAATAAATAAAAAATCCAACATTGGAGTGCAGTCAGTATCATTAGTGATTCCGTGCTAGTACTGGGACTACTTGGCAGTGTACCTGCTTGATTAGCCGGTGAGATGTTGTTACTGATCGACCACTGAGAGTGGGTGGTCCATAGTAATTATTACTAACTCCAACATATATCACCTTTTCAACATCTATATATATATTACGTGTCCATTTTTCATTTCTCAATCTACTCGAAGTTTCCTCCACCTAAAATATTTGATGTACATCATCATATAGTAGTTGTTAAACCTAAATAAAAGGGTGGAGAAATTATTAAAATGATAATACATCATATGTAATCCCATATCATCATTAATGTATATAAGTTGTAGAGCATAGTCAAAGGGGGACTAAATTTGGGATTGAAAATGCTAGACTCCGAAATATTTATGTGTCAAGGATGTGAAAGTGATTCTCTTATACGAATAGCTAGTAATGATTTAGATAAGTTGTCCCTAATTGAAACAACTACAATTGCTAAAACAACTAGTTATTCCGATCCCGACATAGTCATAAAGACAGGGAGATAGAGATCAATATCCTACTATAATAGTGTTTGGCTCAAAATTATCCCTCCCTTCTATATAGGAGGTTAAGAAATTATTAGAATGATAATACCGCTTATCATTAATGTAATTATCATTAGAGCATAGCCAAAGGGGTCTAAACTTGGGATTAAAAATGCCAAACTCCAAATTAATGAAATATTTACGTGTTGAGAATGTAAAATTGATCCTATCATAGTAGGGTATGAAACAATGCAAGTTATCCCTAACTACTGAGATAATTACAATTGCTAAGCCAACTAGCTATTATGATCCCGACATAGTCATAAAGATAAGAAGATAAAGATCAATGCCCTACTATAATAGTGTTGGGTTCAAAAATCCCCCCTTCTTTAATGTATATATTAATTCATTTGATCAATTAGGCACACTTTTCATTCATCTTTAAGAAGTCATTATCACTAATCAACTATTTTGTGTTTCCATCATGTGATATATTAATGATAAGGACAACACCTAATCAAAATACATTGCTACCACGGTAGGAGAGACCAAGATGTGTGTGCTTTTAGTCTGATTTCTTTGACCCAAAACATATGTTTAGGTTAAATTGTACTCGATCCACACAGATATTAGTCCCATGATTATGACTATACATTTGCTAGGAAAAAAAGTGCATTGAACACGAAAGAACAACGAAAAATAGAGCTCAATTATGTGGCAATCTTGTAGAGTTGGAGTAGGGATAAAGCGAGGATTTGATGTTTAGAAGAGTTAAAGACTAATTTAAGGTAATAAGAAAATGTGATGAAGGGTTTTGAAGTTCCTACATATGTCATTTCGTTTCACAAATCATAATACTTTGACATGGACTTCGGCAAGATAGACTTTTCCTATGAGGAGGCGAAGATAATAAAGAAATTAGCATAAGGATCATATATTACTACATCGTAATTCATATGCGTTTAGAATTGGAGGAAAAATAGGTATTTTCCTATTGAATTAAAAGTTATAAATTATACGAAATTTTGATGAAGTGAAATTTATTGACCTAAACGAAAGTAAATTTGTAAGTAGAAGTAATGCTTCTTGAGAGACTTTTTATTGCATTATGATGAAATCAAAGTAGGTAATGGCTTCATTATAAAATTTCCCTCAAATTGGTTTAAAATCATCATTTAATCCAAGCAGAAACTGGAGAACTTGCAGTTCTTGAAGAATTGCAAGAAATGTAGAAGCAGAAGCTGCAAAACCACAAGTACAAGTAGGTAAATGAACCAAAGACAAATATTCATCCAATTAAGTTTTCAGCTCGGTATAATAGATCGTGAGAATTAATTCCTTGCGAAATTAAACTCATATACTTGTGAAATTTGATATGCGAGGGACATTTGAGTGTGCATACCTTTCTTGGGTAATACAACATACTTCTTCCAATCAATATCAGGTTCAAGTGAGTGTAAACTTCAAAAAATCACCACATTATTGCATCGTTCTCAATAGGAGAGAAGAGGAAAATTTCTTTGAGGTTTATGCAAGTTCCTTGACTTGTTATTCGCACTGAGTGTGATCTCAAAGGATCTCTTTCATTCACCAAAATTATCTCCATTCGATTCATCATAAGGCTCAATTATAAGAGTTTGTGAGCTAGATTGTATATCATCAGCCGCCATAGTAGAACAATCCGAGATTGAATTTTAACTCTGAATTCCTTAGCGAAGAAGATCAGTATGAGGAAGAGCAACATAACTGATCGAAAATGAAATGAAAAATGAACTGAGTAGACTCAAATTGAATAGTGAAAATGTTTGAGAAAGCTAGATCGATTGAGGAACAATCTCAATCAATCAAACCAAGAAATGAACACGAGAATTAGGAATCCAGAGCCTTCAATTGCTCTGATATCATAATGAAATTAGAGATTGAATGAGCTAAAACTCAGAGAGAGTTGTGGTAAATCATCAAGAGTGATTGAGAGAGTTATGATCAATGTGATAAATATAGTGTACAGAGGTCTTTATACATCAAGCTCAACCTCAAGGTTATTGACAGCAACTAAACTATAACAGAAAGAAAAAGCAAATTAACTACTAATAACTAAAATAACTAAAGTTAGTTATTAGCTCCCTACATATTAAACTACTAAATTATATTGAAATAAACGTTGTAGGAAAAAATCGAGTAGATCAAGGTATTATTATGTACATAATAAACTCGACGGTCCTCACCTTTAAACCTTATGACAGGGTTCCAAATCCTTATGAGCACAAGAAAGTTGTCCCCTTAAGTGAGAAAGTACTTGTAAATTTTTGTCTTAACTAAAGCATGTAGTAATATATATGCACATTATTTTATAAACAAAATTCACATATATAGTGTGTGCTTTTGGTACGGTATGATTAATCATTCGACGACCTATGCTTTATGTTCTACTGTAGTTCTGTTAGCTAACAAAGCACAACTAGTGAAAAATATCCATCTTAGACTTTGTTTTCTACAATTTATTTTTGTTGATTTTACTGATTTTTGTTGATTTTACTGGTTTTTGTTGATTCGTTAGATTCGGCAGATAGCGACTTTGTTGATTTTACTGATTTTTGTTGATTTTTGCTGATTTTACTTTGAAATCAACAAAAATCAACAAAAATAAGCTTTAGAGAACAAGGTCATAGTCACAATTTTCACCCACCTGCATATAAACAGTGAAAAATTCAATTATGTTGTGTCCATTTGTTTGGGCAACTTATATAGATGGATGCCACCTGTGCAAGAAAAAGAAACTATGAAAGTTTATTGTGGAAAAATTTGTCAGTAACTACCTTTTAAGTTTCACCTTTTGCAAATAACTACCTTATAATTTCTTTTTGAAAATAGCTACCTTTTAACTACTTTTTTTTTTTGGATCAATACCTTAGCCCCTTTTCCGTCGAAAAAAGATGTAGAATGACCGTCTTAAGGTGGTATTACTTATTTTTATTTTGGAAAGAAAATAAGAAAAAGGGAAGGGAAAAAAAACCCATTTATCCATTAAACTAGGGGTAAAATGGTCAATGCACATGCTTTTTTTTTTTACCGTAATAGGGCATGATGTAGTGATCGACAAAAAAAGTGGTTATAAGATAGTTATTTTCAAAAAAAAAAAATTATAAAATAATTATTCGCAAAAAGTGGAACTTAAAAAGTAATTATCGGCAAATATTTCTTTAATGTGAACACAGTGGAAATAAGTGATTGCGGAACAAGCAATGGACTTGCAAGTTGGAACTAATCCCTTATCTTTTTGTTAAATACTCGAACCTCATATGTAAATTTTTGAACTTGCATCCAAGATCAACTGTATATTTAACTTGAACTAGTACAAGTATTGTAGGATATAGTAAAAAAAAAATAAAAAAAGTAGGTAAAATCACACTAGTACAAATGGATAATCATTCATTTCTTTGTTTTTTTTTTTCTTTTCTATTTCTTTAGAATAAACTGGTTGTCATCAATTTTCATACACATTGGATGATTCCCACAGTTACAATTCTGCATCTATCAACTTCTCTCACTCACTTTCTTAAATTCAAAAAAAAAAAAAAGAGAAAAAAAAGAGGCTAACTGGGCTAGCTAGTTAAGCCAACCTCACCTAAGCTACTCTTTTGGTAGAACTACCATGTACACGTCACCACACAATCAACCCAGAAATCAACGGCTTAGCTAACTTTCCGGCCCCACCTCAACCACCACCACATGCTCTTGCCCTCCGCCGCCACCTTGCGGTGGTTGCTGCGGCGGCGCCGCCCCCTTGACGGTGTCAATCAACGAATGACGACAATTTGGACACGATGAATGGGACCCAAGCCACGTGTCAATACATCTCACGTGGAACCCGTGATTACACTTAGGCAACACCCGAACCTTCTCCCCATCAACAAACTCCCCTAAGCAAATGGGGCACTCCGAACCGGGATTGATGTCCAATCCCGAGCCTGAACCCGAACCCGATCCGACCGACCCGTAGACGAAGATTGGGATCTTCCTCAAGGCGCTCTTTTTGAGGCCGGTGGCAGATAAACGCGCCGCCGCTTGCTCCGGAGTCTCCATCCCGAGCTGGCGGCTGCACCTCAAAACGCAGCGTACGAGGGTGTTTAACCCTAGAGCAACCACCAAAGCGCAGAGCAGCGCTGCTAGGATTATCACCATGTTTGTGTCGAAATTCGCTTGTGCGTACTCTGCTTCCCCTGTTGCTGCAGCTGTTCTGTTATTCCCTTCCATCGGCGTCGCCGCCGCAATCGCCGCCGTGGTCGACTCTGCTAGCAGGTGCCGGTGCATTTGCACCCCCATTTGGGTTTCTCTAATTTTATAGCTCAATACGACAACAACGACGACAACAACCCAGTAATAATCCTGCCGAGAGCTAAGGTATTCAGGTCCAGATGTACACCGCCTTACCTGTGACAAGTAGAGATGCTATCTCCGAAGATTTGAGAAAGAGAGAATGAAATTGGTGCTAAATTGCTAACAGAATGAAATTGAGAGGAATTTTTGGTAGTAATTGGTTGAGGAAGGGATTGAGAAAGAGAGAGAGAGAGAATGGGTGGTAAATTTCTGAGAGTTGCTAGAAGAGAATGGAATTTGAAACAGGGGAATGGATTTAAGAGAGAGAAAGTGAGGGTAGGGGTATTAGTAGTAATTGGTTTGATAAAGTTTGGTGGGATTGTGAAGGAGAGAATTAAGAGTGTGTGGGGGTGGCTTCTAGATGATGGATGTTGGGTGATGGAAATTGTTGGGATGAAATTTGGGGAGTGTTGTGTTTGTGTTTTGTGTTGGCTTTCATAATCCAAGGCAAAGAAACACAAGCACAAGGACTGTGTGTGTGTGTGTGTATATGAGGGTATGACCCTTTCTGCTGGGAAAAGGTAGGGTTTGATGTGGGCTTATAATACCAAATATTTGGTCCCTTCTTTTTTGTGGAGAAGGTGAGTGGCTGATTTAAGCACCTTATTAGATAGGACTTGTGCAATCGAGATACGCAAGTGCATGGATTAATGTCAGTTAGTTTAGCTGATAGTTGTTATTGGATGACCCTAATGTTAGGGTGTGAGAATTGAAATTATATATGTGTAGAATATCTTATGTTGGTAACCGGGTTAGTATCTTGTATTTCTATATTGAATTTGATGTAACTAAATCATGTTACTTCCTCCGTTCTTTAATCAAAGTTACGCTTGATTTTGTGAGTCGGTTTTGACTCATGGCTACACTTCATATTTTTGGACAATAAAATTTTCAAATTTGACAAAAATATCCACTTGCATACCTTTCATGTATAAAGTGTCACAATTATCTTTTTTAAAAATATTTGGGAAACTTTATCTCCCTCCAAAGTGAGGAGATGAATAGTGTTGCGTAACTTTGATTAAGGAACGGAGGGAGTACTAATTATCAATATCAACTAACTTGGGGTTCGTTTATTTAATCGTTTCAATGATGTAATTGGATCATCTCCAGTTAACTGAATGGTCCAGTGCATTAGTTGTAAGGGAGAAAGAGATGATGAGGGTTGTGTCCCACCTCTCCATCCCTTCACATCCAGTATACTGGATTGTCCAATTAAGTGGAGATGATCTTTTTCCTTCAATGATATATTCAGTTCAATTTAATTGTACAAAATACTCTTTTTCTCATATATCAATACTCATTCAGTTATGTTTAAGTTGAAATGAACACGTTGTTAATAAAATATCTATGATTCAATATATAAATTATTTATATCAGTTGTGTCTACTTTCTTTTTTCTTTCAGTTGGTCATCAGTTGAGTCAACTTTGCATACAGAAAGTACTTGATAAATATTGGATTAGGAGCGTGATAGTATTATAGAACTCTTATTTGTAATACGGATTTGTTGTGAAAGCTTGTTACATAGTTATTGTATTTTGCCCATCTAATCACGAATCACGATTGAGTTGGTATTTGTTAAGAAAACAATCTAGCAAAAAGTACCAAACCTTAACTCCTACCTCTTGGATGTTTGGGACCCTCTCCCGATATGGGTACGTAGGAAATTGAAGTTAGTGATATCTTTATCTCTTTCATAGACGGGCAATAATTAATTATGTTCGAGTTATGTTGGACTTCAATCGTTGTTTGGCAAACGACTGGTGATATTAGTTGTTAGTTGTTGATTACTGTTTGTAGGTTGTATTAACTGCTTTAACCAGCTGGTAGCGTTGTTATTTGAAAAAAGTATTTGCTAATAAAATCAGCTGGTTATTCCCATCTGATAATTACTAAAGACTTAAAATAAAACACAGTAACCACAAGTTAACCCCCAAAGCTGCTCATAATAGCTTTTTATATAGGCTTGTGTGACGTCAAAAAGCAATCCAATTAGCCGCTTACAAATTTAAACACCTCTTTAACTGGTGAACTTGATCCAGCAAATCAAAAATGACAACATCTTACCCAAAAACCACCTATGAAACACCCCTTTATGGATGGAATTTTTTTCTCAATACCTGTACCTTATCAGTTATCACTAGAGTTTCATGTAAATGGGAGACCAAGTTGCAATGGTAATTATAAACTACTAGTAATCAAAAGGAAAAGAGCAATTAAACAAGTCATTAGTGGGAAGTGTTATATTGTGATCTTAGATCTTATAATTTGACAGTTCTGTAACTTTTGACCCATCTCAGGGGTCGATCAGTACTAGGATTTTTGAGGGCAAAATATCTGAACAACATCACCATCACAATTAAATGTGAAGAAAAATATCTCCTTGACACCTTTTTTTTTTTTCTTATATATATATACTCCCTCCGTCCATCTCAAATGTTGTCAAACCACCAAAAATTTTGTCCATCTCAAATGTTGTCAAACTAATTTTATCCCACATACTTCCCAATAATACCCCTCCACTATAAACCAAATAATATAAAAAATTTAACAACAAACCCACTTCCCAATTTAAAATTAATTTATTTCCCTCACCCTATCTCTATTCTCTCTCTATCTCTCTCTACCCACTATCTAATATTTAAATGTTTATCTCTAAGGGGCAACTTTAGAAAAAACACCAATCATTTCTTCCTTTTTAATATCCGTGCAAATTTG
Source organism: Mesembryanthemum crystallinum (assembly GCA_030267885.1). Classification (NCBI taxonomy): domain Eukaryota; kingdom Viridiplantae; phylum Streptophyta; class Magnoliopsida; order Caryophyllales; family Aizoaceae; genus Mesembryanthemum; species Mesembryanthemum crystallinum. Next base: position 26,438 of record BSSO01000787.1, read on the forward strand.
GTTTGACAACATTTGAGATGGACAGAGGGAGTAGTAATATATTCTGGTGTTTGAGCTTTAAAATCTTTGCGCAACTAATCAAACTTAGTGCAAGTATCTTGCTCCAATAACATCTATCCCTTTCTTTCCAATTTTTATAGCATTTAAAATTTGATGAATTGATTAGTTTCTTTCAACGTCAATTTTATTAGGATAATAATAATCTACAAATATCTTTTTGTTCCAACGTACCATACCATTACATATGGAGAATTAAATTATAAGTATGTAGTTAATTAATTAACATATGTTAGTGTTATATTGCATGTCTATATCATTACGACGCGTACTCATATTGTCTACCTAGAATCTCTTAAACTCATGTTAATTAAAGTTTATTATTGTTTAGTACATGCACTTTGGAAGCAAATTATGGTAATTTTAAAGATTATTCTCTTTGGATCTTAAGATTCGAGGACACATATATATGACATTTTATGAGCAAATAAGAATGCAAATGTATATAGGAGAAATATATGAACGACACTTATATGATTATCGCGATTTGTGCAATGATTGAAGGGTGCATCCATCACATATTTATGGTCCAACTAGAAAGTACAAATAATATCTTGCATCAGTTTATTGATTTGTCTATATTCAGTTTTACAAACAAAACTTGTATTCAACTTTACTACTATTAGTTTATCACGCAAAAACACAATAGTGTGATATTTTTGATGGTTTGGCATAATAGGTATTATTTAAATCATTAACCTGATCTATAAACTATAACTTTATCAGTTGAGACACTTCCTTGATATATATATCCAACCAATATCCAATATGAAAACACATTATTTGATAACCTCTAAATGTGCTAGGAGCAATTTATGAGCTATTCAAAAAAGAAAAAAAAAATGAAAAAAAAGAGAGGGGAAATAAATCATTTGTATCAACTCAACTCAATTTTGAGGCCAATCCTTTATAGCGAGATAGTCTCAATCGGTCTTCAATCTGAATTGAGTCATGCCAATAGTGAATTGGTTGATCCTTTAGAACTTTTATCCCCTAAAAGTATGTTTATTTTAATTGAAATATCTAAAATGAATTGAGCTAATGAACTAATAGGACACTGAATAAATAGTAACATGTGAAAGAAAAAGTAAGCCGAAGAACTAAGTGAATGTAGAATTGATAAGTACTTCGAATGAAAATATTGACTTAGACCTTAAAACCCTAGTTAGTAGACTCTAAATCCTCTTACATAAAATAAATCCAAATTTCAAATATGAAAACTACTCCATATTAGAAAAGCTAGCAAACCAAACATCCATGATTTGAAACCAATCCTATAATACATACATCAGTAAGTCACAATCAATCTTCGATGTAGTTATCCAAGAGGTATTAATTGGCTCACTGGTAAACGTGCTATACTATCTTATACACGAAATTATGGGTTTAACCCTCTTGAGTAGCACTTATACGAGTTTAGTCGCGGAATATCCGAGGCTATTGGTTAGAAAGTGCCCTTTTACTAGAGTTGGCAAATGTGTCGTGTCGTGTCATGTTCATGTTCGTGTCGAATATTAAACGTGTCTGAAACCTTCAACACTAACCCGACCCGTTTAATAATCGTATCGGAAATGCTTGACACTAACCCAACCCGTTTAATAATCGTGTCAAACTCGTGTCAACCCGCTTACACGTTTTGCTAATTTATCTAAAGTTTTTACTTGTTAAAATAAAAAATATAAATAAGAAGTCAATAATATAACACTATTACTGTTTGAAACTTATTGATGAGAGTTTTCACTTATGCATTAAAGTACATAGAATAGGAAAGTTGTATATTCACACTTCAATTTTTAACAAAAATAGCGTACGAATGAGTTTATTATCAGACACATTTGAATAAACGAGTCAGAGCGTGTCGCTTATCTCAACCCTAACCTAACCGGTTTAATTAAACGGGTAAACTCGTGTTGACCTGTTTGATTAAACGTGTCGAAAATCTCAATCTTAACCCGTTTATTTCGTGTCCGGTTCGTGTCGGGTCAGCTTTTGCCAATTCTGCCTTCCACCATGCCTAAAAAGGAAGGGGATTGCTTTACGTAACAGCAAAATTACTCGACGTAACAACTTTTTCCAAATATGCCCTCATCATTTCTCCCCACATTTTTTAGTATCCTCCTTTCTCTCTCTTTTCTCT
>BSSO01000788.1:0-28626 GCA_030267885.1 Mesembryanthemum crystallinum
TGAACTAAACTGAACTGATCGGAACTGAATTGAATTGAACTGAACTGAATATAAGCTAAAATAAGGTGAATAGAACATAGCCTAAGTGTATGGTCTGAACTTCTATTATAAAAGTACTTACATGTAAAATTCAATTATGGAGTGTGTATATACAGCTGTTGCACCAATAAATATTGCATACTTCGATTATATTTGTTCACCAGATTTTTCCAACATGCGTGTTTTAATAAGCAACTAGGTTTATACCCATCCGCTGCACGGTTTGTAATACATTACTAAATTCGAAGTCATTGTTACTCTGATTGAATATTTTTTTTTAACTCTTAAATTAAATATTCAAGTAAGCTATGATTTTGTCATTTATCATTAAATGGGTCCAAACTTAAGCACATTTAATACGCCTATGATTGGGTTTGGTGGACTAAAACAAAACGATGTCAACCTATTGACATCCCTATTACAATTGGTCTCATTTTAAAGTATATTTCGCACTCTTTCTAATAGAGTTAAAATATTTAATTTTTGAGAAGCTGGTCAAGAGCTATAAGTAATTTTAAAATAATAGTTGTAATTTTTGGCAGGTTTTTAACTAACTCTATTTGGCAAATAAAGAAATCTTCATTAGATTTTTGTTAACTTATTAGATTAACCTTTTTCTTGGAATGTAATAACACATGAGATATTTTCTTTTAAATTTAACTAATTTTTACTACGCTGTCGGAAAATGCTTCTTTTATAATATATATATATATATATATATATATATATATATATATATATATTATAATTGATTTCTGCATGACTATTATTAAAATTTTACACTTGACATAATTATTTTCATCAATTCTTGGCTACAACCATCTAGCCGTTACATGACTCATCTCAGGATGATTTACTAAGTGTTAGTATTAGAGCATGATTTTGCAGTACAAAATGCAACATACTAATTAATTTATAAACTTTGTTCAAAGTTACATCTTTAAACCAATTATAAGTAAGTTCAACCCGTGCATCGCACGGGATTACAAACTAGTTTTGAATAAAATTTACTATACTTTTGATTATAGTTTGATGTACTTTTGATTACAGTTTAATGTACTTTTGATTTTAGTTAAACGTACTTTTGATTATAGTTTACTGTACATTTGATCAAAAAAACTCCTCTCGTTATAAGCCCTGCTCTCATGTGATCTTGACCATATATATATGTTCACCGTTCCCTTTAAGACATTTTTTTTTGCCGTTGAGTTACCCATGGACGTAATATAGTGAGAATTTTTTTGACATTGACTGATTTACCCTCATATTTTGTACACGTACATCATTAAACCTCTAGCCTTTTCTTTTCTTTTTAATTTTCCTCAACCCTAATGAGTTTTCTTCTTCTAAGGGTCTGTTTAGCCAAAAAAAAAAAAAAAAAAAAAAAAACAGTTAGCTTTAGCTATCTTGTCAGCTATTAGCTAGTTTTTCAATTCTCTCAACAACCAAATAGTTTATCTAACTATTTTTATCTTTTAGCTTTCAATTTGAACTTTTTTTTAAGTAGTTTTGAAAAGCTATCATAAGAAAATTTTCACCTTGAGGTAGCTTTTTAGCTAGTTTGTTACTACTTTATAACCACTTTGAACTATGTTTTTGACCCTCTACGTACTACTCCATCCGTTTCACTAAAATCTTTACGCCTTAATTTTTCAAAGTCAAAGTAATTAAAATTTGACCATTAATATATGAAAAAGTATAATTATTTTCAAAGTAAAAATAATATTTTTGGATTCATCTTAAATAGTGTTTTTGAAATATCAATTATTTATAAGTTTTCGAGTTTATATAAATATAATTATTCATGGTCAAAGTGAAGTCTTGAAGACCATGCAAAGTGAAGGCGCCAAGATTTTAGTGAAACGAAGGGAGTACTTTATTAGGTACCTGATCATCTAATTTTGCCAAACACAATCTAAGCCTTTTTTTTTTTCCTTTCTCCATCCTCTACTTCTCAATTCATTACCATTGTTGGAGCTTGAAGAAATCTTGTCGAAGCTTGACATTGTGCCTAATCAGCCACAAAAAATCACTAGCTGATCATTCTCACAAAATCAAGACTCAATTCCAAAAACGAAACACCAACTTAACCCTATACCATTAAACTATGGGAATGAAGTACATAATGAAAGGAGAAAAATTTAAGGAGGGAGAATTAAAAGAAAAGAAAAGGTTGGGTTTAAATGGTGTATGTGCACAAAACATGAGAGCAAATCTGTTAATTAAAAAAAATACATCGTATTTTGACCATGGTAGTTGTCACATGGCGAACTTTATTTCTCTACTGAGGTTTTGCCTGTGCGACATCAAGTACCCGGTACTTGACTAGCCTATTAACCAACTAACGGAAGCACACAAGTACATAAAACAACACACAAGGGACAAAAAAAATATAATCAGGCACACTTTTATTTAATCGGGCACAAGAGTATTACAACGGATGGTCAGAATAGCAGGTTCCCTTAATCGGATGTACAAGACGTCCTGTCGGGTGAATTATAAGCACTAGAAGGTACTGAATGCCCTAGCTGGATGGTTTGGGACAACCCCCCGCCTAGGTGAAATCATCATGACCATTCATTCGTGCGCGTCTTTTCGCTTGCGCGACTGTTCGCCATGGAGCTGCCTTAACTGTCTTGTAACCATCTGTAACCGTCTAGGGCCTCGTGTCGCTTTGCTTCGAGCATGCCGCTTCACTATCGAGCGTACTTGTTTGCTTCCGGGCGCATCGCTTCGCATCACGGGCACATCTCTTTGCCTTAACCATCCGTTGGTGCCTGTTCGTGGAGCGGTTACCCTATAATCGTCTGCATGTGTCCGGATGCATGTGTGCATGTCCGATAACCATCCCACGCATGTCCTACATTGGCTACATGTGTTTGGGCAACCACCCAACTCACTGGTCACCCTTTAACTGCCCAACTAGTGTCCAAGGTCACCATTGGCCTTCCACCTCGGACACTCATGTCCAGTTGGGTTGAGCTCCGGGGCTACTTTGTCCTACCTCATTGTGGACTCGTCTAACTCTCCCGAGCTGCATGAGTTATGTCCGGAGCTATCCGAGCTACACCCAAGCTCGGGTAAGGCTATGCCCAGCTCCCGATCGTCATCGTTCATCCGTGCCTGCACGTTGGGTCATTGTGGGGTTCACCATGTCTCGAGCTTCCCGTGACCCATGTCACGCCCAGGAGATCCCTTTGTCACGTCCGAACATGGGTGTCTAGGGTATCTTGGAAGTGCCCTCAATCACCTACCTCATAAACATTCTTATGAGATCTTGTGGATCTGACAACAGTAAACATGGAAAGCGCATAACTTTCATACTGGGATCCTTCACCCATCTCAACACATTAAGACATGTTCCGATGCCACCCATGGCTTACTCATGACCCATAGAGTTACGTACTCCTTAGTGTGCGGGACAAACCACACTTTGTTTGGGCAAATTAGTCACAGACCGTTCGCGGCCGTCCCGTACCGATTAGAGGGCATCCGTGCACTGGACGTCTGTGTCCGAACATAACCTGTCCTGAGTATGCCCATACTCGTCCTGAAACAAGGAAAGACCGTCATGGTCATGCCAAAGGGAAAGTCTACCACATGTCCACCAAGAACATGTAACCAATTGTGCCATGGTGAGTGATCTGGGCACTCAAGGCCTTTGTCCACCATGAGACAAGTATCGAGTGTCTTACAATAACTCAATGGCGAAGGGAAAAAGAAAAATGTAGACATGTACATCACTTCAGGAAATATCAGCACGGCACAGCCCCGCAAAGCCGAAAACGAACCGTGCTTTTAACACTGATCCGTGGGCACGGCCCGAGCATGGGCCACGGCCAGCTTTAGTTACTAGAGAGCTCGAACTGCAAAACCATCCCGCCCTCTACCATTTCTCTCTCCTCCCTCTCTCTCGTCTCCTCCTATGGCGTCTTCTCCCCGGATTCTTCTCTGCGGCGACGTCCTAGGCCGCCTCAATCAGCTCTTCAAGCGCGTCCACTCGGTCTCTCTCTCTCTCTCTCTCTCTCTCTCTCTCTCTCTCTCTCTCTCTCTCTCTCTTCAATTCGTTCAAAAACTTGCTCGTCTTTGTCAATACTAGCTACCTCCCATCACTGACACAAATTCCTGACACTTTCGACACTTCACTGTTGCTTTTTTTTTTTTTGCAGGTGAACAAATCAGCTGGTCCTTTCGACGCTTTGCTTTGCGTCGGGCAGTTCTTTCCAGACTCACCAGACCTGCTCGATGATTTCATGGCCTACATTGAAGGGCGGTCGGAGATCCCTATTCCCACCTATTTTATCGGTGATTATGGCGTCGCGGCGCCTAAGGTTCTAATGGCGGCTGTCAAAGATCCCGGCAATCAAGGGTTTAAGATGGAGGGTTTAAGGGTTTGTCATAATTTGTATTGGTTGAAAGGCGGTGGCAAATTCACCCTTCATGGTATGCTTATCTTTAGTATTGCTTCTGGTATGCTTTCGATTGCGATGTTAGAAGCTATGCTATGGTAAATTGGATGACGTAGGAAATATTAGGATTGTGCTTCAAGCTTGCCATTAGCATTGTTGTATGGCCCGTTCTTTCACTGTATAGCATTACTGTTGTGTGTTTGTATTAATTGCTGACACCCCTCGGCTCTAGGGCTTGTTTACTTGAAAATAAGAGTGATTGCAGTGTAATATATAAATTATTTAGTAGAGGTAGAGGTGGAAAATAAATGAGAGAGAGGAGTTATATGAGAAGAGTGTTATCGATTAAATGAACCATTTTAATCACAATTGGTCAAATTTAAGTAATGTAAACATTGATATTAACAAACAAAATAACTAAAAGGCTTATGAATAGTCATGACTCATGAGCATGTGTACAATCATGTAATGCTCGTTGCATTCCAATAATTATTACATTCAGGTAAATGCCATGTTAGTGTCTGGGTGAGTTGAGAGTAGCTGCCATTAGCATGAATTGAGAGAAAGAGGAATTTTTACAACTGGTGCAAAAGTTTCCTCATAATTTATGCCCTTCTTATGTTACCATACACAACCAGCTTGACCTTCTCTCTGTCTACAGCTTTATCGGAATTGAACTTTGTTTTATAAGGCCATTGACAGCCAATAGCCTTCTTCCCAGGTGGTACGGTAGCTATGGTCCACGTACTATTCAGTTCAAGTGCATTTTGCTCGTGTTTAATTCACACCACTGAGGATGTTTCACAGCCTCATAAAAAGAAATAGGATCAGAAGAACTGTTTAAGGCAGTTGTGAATTTTTGAAAAGAAGGTTTCAGGGGACTTGTGGTAACAGTAGAGGCAGAGGAAACGGAACAATGAATAGCAATTGACTCGGTTACAATATGAGAAGGATCAGTAGAGACGGATGCAATGATATAATCTGCAAGCCAATAAGGTTGTTTGATGGTCCTGTTGGATTGCCTGATAGGAATGGGAGCAGGTGAAGGAGAATCAGAAGCAGAAGTAGAGTTTTCTGTATTAGCAGTCCTGGAAACATCAGAGTTAGAAGTAAAGACTCAGGTGGAGTAGAGAAGTGGATAAGATCATCAGCTTCTATAGGAGTAGAAGACACAGGGATAGGCATAGGTGTTTGTATGGATTTGAGGTAATCTTCAAAGCTGTCATCATGAAATGGAAATACATGTCCAAAGATCTGAATATCACTTGAAACAAAGGTTTTGAAAGTGGTCAAAATTTGAAGTTTACAGCTTTTTTGTGTAATGATATACCCAAGAAACACACAAGGAATGCCTCTGGGTATAAACTTATCAGTGCTAATAGAGGGGTTAATGGCAAAAGCAAGGTAGCGAAAGGTTTCCATGAGAGAATATGCAGGGGGGGGGGGGGGGGTTGTTTAACTGTCTTTTCTTATGGTGTTTGGTTGTTTTTAATGGGTAAGGGAAGTCTATTGATAATGCAGGTGGCTGTAAGAACACAGTCACCCCAATAGATGAAAGGTAAACTGGCACGAAATAGATTCTTGCTATTTCAAGTATAAGTCTATGCTTTCTCTTGGTTCAGTTCTGTGTGAGATTATCTTGGTGGCACAGAGTGCTTTCGTGGAGGGGAAGCAGATTTTTGATGTGGCTCTCGTTGCTAATGAGGTGGTGGATGATTCTGGACTTTCAAGGATTGGTGTATAAGTTGGACTTTGAGAAGGCCTATGATAGGGTGAGTCGGGAGTTTCTTGATAGGGTTATGGCTAATACGGGTTTTGAGGGGAGATGTCACAACTAGATTAGCGGTTGTTTGTCTAATACTAGTTTCGGTGCCCCTAGAGATTGGTTTTCTTCCTCTTAGAGTCTTAGGCAGGGCGATCCTCTCTCCGTTTCTCTTTACTCTGGTGGCTGATGTTCTTGGGTGGATGTTGGATAAAGGGGTGGATATGGGGTTGGTGGGGGGTTTTTGAGTGGGTAGAGAGAATGAAGTTGTCTCTCATCTTGAGCTTGCGGATGACACTATTATTTTTCTCTCGGCAGATGTAGAGGGGTTCTAGAGGGTGTTTACACTTTGGTGTTGAGGTGATGTCTGGGATGCGGGTTAATCTGTCTAAATTGTAGCCTAGCTGGGATTAATTAGACAGTTGTGTGTTGGCTTCTATTGCTAGCATGGGGGGTTGCCAAGTCCAGCAGTGGCCCGTTACTTATTTGGGTGTTCCCTAGGTGGAAACCATACCTAGATATTTTTGGAAGCTTGTTGTGCTAGGGTCGCTAAGAAGTTGGATGGGTGGAAGGGGGTGTACTTCTCTTTGGGAGGTCGGATCATGATGTTGCAGTCTTGCTTGGCTAACCTCCCTACCTATTACCTTTCTCTTTTTAAAATCCCTGTCGGTGTGGCTGATATAATAGAGAGGATGATGATGAGGGACATCTTGTGTGTGGGGACGATGGGGGTTAGGAAGGACCACCTAGTCAGTTGGGACTTAGTGTGTGGCCCAAGACAGAGGGGGGTCTGGGTTTTGGTCATTTGGTGTCCAAGAACATCTCGTTAGTGGGTAAGTGGCTATGGTGCTTTCCTTTGGAACCCGATTCCCTATGGCACCGAGTCATCAAGAGCAAGTACAGCCTTCAGCTTAATGGATGGGACGCCCTTGTGAGCTCTGTGGTTTCCGATGCATACCCATGGAAATTCATCTCTTAGGTATCTTCTTTTCTCATTCATTTAGTCGGGTTCAAAGTTGGCAATGGTAATCGGGTTCAGTTCTGGGAGGATGTGTGGAAGGATGGTATTTCTCTTCCATGTATCCTTGGGGTTATCAGCTATCTATGCTCCATATTCCGCAGACTGCTAGTTTCTTTTTGCAGCAATGGTGATTCTTAGGACCTTCACCTACGGAGAGCCCCTCATGATAGAGAGCTGGAGGAACTCACCTCCCTTCTCGATGCACTAGACTCGACCCATTTTCGATCTAGTGACGACTCACAGGTTTGGGTGGGGATTCATCCGGGGTTGTCTCATGTAAATCCTTCCTCCAGAGTCCTGGCCTTCCTTCTCATTATCCTCACTACCCTCTTGGTAACTTCATTTGGAAGTCCAAGGCTCCTTCGAAGGTACGTGCTTTTGTTTGGACTTTGATATTGGATAGGTTGAACACTCATGATTTGCTGCAAGCATAGACCCGGTTGGGCCATGTCACCAGACATGTGTGTGATGTGTCACCAGTCGAGTGAGACTTCTTTGCATCTGTTTTTGCACTGCGATTTTGCTCGCACCATGTGGACTAGGCTGTTTAGTGTTGGTGGGGAGTGCTTTGTTTGCCCTGGTACTATTTTACAGCACCTTTAGGGTCAGTATGCTGGGTTAGGGAGAGGTAAGGAGCATAAGATGTTGTGCAGGTGTGCTTTTATGGCAATCTTTGGGTGCTTGTGGCTGGAGCAGAACTCTAGGGTCTTCAATGGGGTTGCTAGGCCATCTGATTTAGTTTGGGACCATATAGTGTACTTGGTTCTTTATGGGCCAACAAGAAAAGAATTAACATAAACATCAGAAATAGAGATTTGAACCTTGATAAGTCTAGAATCAATTTTTTCGAGGGGCATGTTAAGCCGAAAGTACAATCAGTCTTTCTCTAGACCAATCTATAGTCTTTGTAACTGAGTCCTAAAGTAGGCAAATGTTTACAATGACAAAGCAATTCATCTCTCTAACTAGTTTAGAAATTGAAAGAAGATTGATTTTGAAAGAAGGAACGCATATAATATCATGCAAAACCAAATTATTTGCAAGAGTTAATATGCCTAGATGAGTTATTTCAAAAGTGTGACAATTAGGCAAGTTACTGTGTGCTTTATGAGATAAAGGTCTAATGTTAGTCAAGTGTGTAGTGGAGGAAGTCATGGGATCAGTAGTACCAGTGTCAAGAATCTATGAATCAGTCTTAGCAAGTGCACAAGAACATATTGCAGTATCTGTAATAGCATCAATGGGGTCCTCATCAGTGACTTATTGAGCAGAAGCTGCTGGCACAAGCTTAAGAAGCTGTTCAAATTACTGAGCAGTGAATGAAATCTGGCCCGACTGTCAGTCGTCGACATATCACTCTTTGCGCCACTAGCATCAACATGAGCCAGCTGATTTCCCTCTGCAATTTCCTTTCTGATAACTATTCCTGGTGACCCACCATGTTGATTCCCATAGGTCTTCTTATGAGGAAACTGTTTATGCAGAGTATGCCACTGACTATAGCCAGTTACTTGCCAGCATCTCTCCCTTCCATGACCCTTATTTCCACATTCGGAACAGACCTCATTACTTCTCTTGCTGTAAGTAGCAGTAGACTCATAATCTGCTTTAGTGACTGTTCAAATTTTCCCTTGATGCAAGGGAGATAGAAGTAATTGTCGACTTCTTTGAGGAGCATATAAATTATGAAACAACCTTTGATCTTCTTTTTGTTTAGCTAATGCTTTGAGAATAGCACTGACATCAGGTGTAATGACAATGAATATAGGCAAGTCACTTATAGCTTCAGTTTCTTTCCCAAAACACTTTATTTAAGTATAATACTCACTGATTGAGCTGGAGTTCTGTTTGAGATCATAGATGATCTTGTTCATTTTGTACTTCCTAGATTTATTATTAGAGAAAACCTCTTCTCCAATTGAAGCCAAATCTCACTTTCAGATTGCAAACATTTGACTGAAAAATTTGATCAGAAACAGAATTCAAAGTCCAAGCTATTATCATGTTATTGCAAATGTCCCATTGTTCTTCATTGGTTGCATCAATTGGTTCATCAGGTCTTGGAATTGTGCTATTCACAAACCCTAATTTGTGTTTAGTGGAAAACTGATCTACATAGCGCGTCTCTATGACCTATAGGCTATAATTATCTGCTCCAGCGAGTTTAGTACTGATACTCAATGAATCTGGACCATCTGGAGGGTGCAGGAACAAAGGACTGTGAAAATCTGAAATTTCTGTGCCCATGATGAATGAACAGAGATGATTGAATGAAATCCTAGTTTGATGCAGCTTGATTACTTGTAGAATCAATTCAAGTAATCGACAAAGAACTGAAGATCAGTCTCAAAATTATGATGATTAGCGAGAAAAATTGATGAATCAAATCGAGTTTTTTATAGCTGAAATGAATCAAGAAAAAGAAATAGGAAAAAAAGGAATTTTTGAAAGAAAAATGTGTTTCAAATTCACAGATTGATAGAAGAGTTAACTTAGCTTCATCTGTTGGTCACTGATCTCTCAAATTCATCAATGGCATCTGCTTCGCTCCGACACCAAGTTGAGTGTAGCTGCCATTAGCATGAATTGAGAGAAAGAGGAAGGGGCAAGAGAGAGCCCTCGGTATTCAATCTTTGTGTAGCTCACAAGAATGAGCTGAGTATTTATTATACCTTGCCTCAGCCTAGAGAGGAAGGTTGTTATTAGATAGTAATGGGTGTGTATAAACCAGGAGGCCAGCATTCAAAAGCTCGCAAAGAGTGGAGATGCTTGGTTCATGAACTCGTCTACTTTAACAAAAGACACTTAAAGCTGGGCGATTTATCGATTTGACCTCCCGGTCCTACAAATGGTGGGATCGTCCTGTTGTTCGTGTGAATAAATTTGTGGATCAGGCCTCGGAGTGGGAAGAGTGGAGATGCTTGGTTCATGAACTCGTCTACTTCCTAAAAAAAGACATTCAAAGCTAGGCGATTTATTGACTCGACCTCCCGGTCCTACCAATGGTGGGATCGTCCGGTTGGTCGTGTGAATAAATTTGTGTAGGCCTCAGAATGGGAAGTTGAGACTTGATACCAAAAGAACACAGTAAGTAAAGAAGCTAGCTGTAAGAATGACAGGATAAGTAACAAACTGAAGTGACTCCTGACAAACTCACATAAAGATATTTACAAAATATCAAAATAGTTTTTAACGTTATTTACATCTCAACAGGGTGAGTTGGTTTATTAACGTGGCATTGCTTATTTTAATACAGACAAAAACACTTTGCTTGTGTATCATCTTCAGGTTTCTGATAAGTGTTTGAGATTGCAATAGCACAGCCTGAGTTAGTACCTGTTAAGTATGTTGTGGTTTTATCCATATACTTATTTATCCTAGTATTTGCCACTATTTTACATATGTGCTTTGCCCCTGCATCTAACTAAAGGTCGGAAATTCACAAATCTTGTCATGCACATCTTAGTGTCATGGTGGATTTTTGTGAATTGATGAAAATAATTTCAGGCCTTTGTTTGCCAGCGCTTCCTCCTGTGTTTAAGCTGATTTACTTTATTGATAATTAGGGTTATCTGTGGCATACTTGTCTGGTAGGCAATCACCAAGTGGACAGCAATTTGGAACATATAATCAGGATGACATTGATGGATTGCGGGCATTAGCGGAGGAGCCTGGGATAGTTGATTTGTTTCTTACATATCCTTTTTAATTGTTTTATAGTTTGTTTCTTCCTTTCTTTCTCACAATCATCTATAAGTCCCTGGTGCGTGATTTTATTTGGGTGTCTTAACTAGTTAAACTAACGAATGGCCAAGTGGGGTTACAAATAGGGTTGCAGCTAATGATATACCCCCAGGGGTATCTGATTCCCGTGGTAGCGACTCCACTGCAGCAGAGTTAGTTGCAGATATTAAACCTCGGTAAGTTGTCTGTAAGAATTTCTTGAGGGAACATTGCTATCTGTTACATTGTCTTAAGCTGGAATGTCTTCATTCACATAAAGCATGTGTGTGATGGAGACACTGATTTATTTGATGTATTGATCAGCTTCTGTAATCACATAGATCTAGTCACGTATTACTATAAAGGGTTTCTCTTTCTCCTGACCTCCTTTCTCATCTTTGATTTCTACATGACAGCTATCACATTGCTGGTTCGAAGGCTGTCTTCTACGCTCGTGAACCATACTCTAATGTCAATGCTGTGCATGTAACCCGTTTCTTTGGCCTTGCTCCAGTTGGAAATAAAGATAAAGAGGTTCATCTTCTTCTCAAGATTTATATCAGTTTCATAATTGTGATACTACCTGGTTAGACTTTGTTTAGAAGGGTTAATCTGCTCCTTTTAGTCATGGCAAGTCGTTATGGTTCAGGAAGGCATCCTTGGTTTCTTCCAGCGCTCAGATTCAGTTTCAACTGGTTACATTCATATATACATGATAGAGGTGTGGTCGATGTGCTGAGTCGGTTACTTGATAGAGGTGTTGAGGTTGGGGTTGTGGAAGGCTTTAGGGTGGGAAGGGAAGGTGTTAGTGTTTCCCACTTCCAGTTTGCGGATGATACGATCTTGTTCTTGGCTGCTGATATTGATAATTTTAAGAATGTGCTGACACTCTTTGCAAATATTTGAGGTTATTTCAGGGATGAAGATTAACCTTGCTAAATGCGGTCTTGCTGGTATTAACGTTGGTGATGATACCATTAGCCAGTTTGCTTCTTTGGCAAGGCTGGCCCTTACCTACTTGGGTGTCCCTCTTGGTGGGAATCCTCGTACAGAAGCTTTTTGGGAACCAGTCATAGGCCGTATCTCTAAGAAGCTTGATGGGTGGAAGCGAGTCTACTTTTCCTTGGGTTGTCGTATTACTCTTCTACGATCTTGTCTTGCTACTTGCTAGTGTCCCACTCTACTATTTGTCTTTGTTCAAGGTGCCGGTGGCGGTTGCTAACAGGATTGAAAAGATAATGCGGGACTTTTTATGGGAGGGAGCTGATGGTGAGAAGAAGGATCACTTGGTGTCATGGGATAGGGTGTGTAGACCCAAGGAGGAGGGAGGTTTAGGGGTAGGGAAGATGGTTCTGACAAATATTTCTCTTGCAGGTAGTTGGCTATGGCGGTTTCCTTTGGAGAGTAACTCCCTTTGGCATAGGGTCATCCGGAGTAAGTATGGTCTGCATCCGAATGGGTGGGATGCGAGTTGTGCTTAGGTGGCTACACATGCTTGCCCTTGGAAATTTATTTCCCAGATTTATTCTTCTTTCCACCCTCATGTAGCTTTGAAGCTGGGAGATGGTTCAAAGATCAGATTTTGGGAGGACATTTGGCCTGGTGACCGACCTTTTGTTGACAGATTCCCAAGACTCTATCAGCTATCTACCAGACATCAAGGGCGGGTTGCTGATTTTTACGTTCCGGTAGGTAACTCGTGGGATCTTTCTCTTCGCAGATCACCACATGATAGAGAAATGGAGGAGCTTTCTTTGTTATTGGGAACTCTAGATACTATTCGGCTCTCAGATGCTGTTGATGCTAGGGTGTGGAAAGGAGACACTTCGGGGGTCTTTTCTTCTAAGTCTTTCCTTGCTTGTCTTGGCTTGAATCCTCAGTTGCCCCCTTCCCGATTGCAACTTTCCTTTGGAAGGCTAAAGTGCCCTTAAAGGTGCGAGCTTTTGTCTGGACACTAGTTTTGGGGCGAATTAATACGAATGATATGCTACAAAATAGGAGACCTAGGATGGCTATTTCCCCTGATATATGTCTAATGTGCCGTTTTAGTGGTGAGTCGTGCTCACATTTGTTTCTGCATTGTGACATGGCACGATTTCTCTGGTGCAAACTTTTTGGTGTGATCGAAGAGTATTGGGTGTGTCCGGCCACTGTTATAGAGTTTTTGCAGATTCGGTTTGAGGGATTTGGAAGGGATAAAGAGAAGAAGATTCTATGGCGTAATGCTATCTTTGCCATATTGTGGTGCCTGTGGTTGGAGCGGAATGCAAGAGTTTTTTCAAGGAGGACCTTGTCACCTGAGTTAGTTTGGGATAGAGTGACTTACTTAGCTTCTTTGTGGGCTAAGGCGGGAGGAGCTTTTAGGGGTTAATTTATTTGTGATTTGCAGAGAAATTGGGCTCTAATCTGTAACTGTAACTTTTGAGAGGACTTCTTGTTCTCTTTCTTTAATACAATTTTTTCTTATCTAAAAAAAAAATGAATTTCCAGGGGCTAGCAAAAGTTGTTCCACCACCAGCAAGCGCATCCCACTCCAAATGACCTTGTGCCAGAAAGAATCAAGTTCTAGAGGGAAACGCCAAAGCCACTTACCAGCTAGGGAGATGTTATCACGAACAAGTCCCCCCACTTCCTTAGGTTTACCCACTTTGTTTCCAGGCCACCAAATGGTCCCTAGACCTCTCGCCCATACCCGACCAAAGGAAGTCACGCATGATCCTCTCAAGTCTCCTAGCCACCCGCTTGGGCACCCTAAAGATAGACAAGAAATACAGTGGTACAACAGAAGCCAAACATGACTGAATAAGGGTAATACGCCCCCCAAGAGAGAAGTAAGCCCTCTTCCACCCATCTAATCGCTTGTTCAAAAGGCCTTATAAAGCTCTTGTCCTCCAAGTATGCTAGGTTTCGTGAGTATAGAAACAAGTAACAATTGGATCTTCCATTGCACCTCCCCTCAGGGTTTATGGAATTGGCTCTTTTAGCATGTTTGGTGAATGTTGGGTTTATCCTAGAAACACAGAGGCTTTGTTAGCCATCACAGGGTTTAGGAGTAAAAGAAAAGACAACATATCACGAGTTGTGAGATGTTAGCCATTGCATGCTACGTGCTTAGAGTGCATATCTTCAATATTCAAGAATCAAACACATAATGGTTTGGGTTAAGGTGACATGTAGCATCAAATGGAATTTATAGTAACAATGTGTTTTAGTGCTGTGGTTTGTATTCAATCAAATAGACATGTATTTGTAGTTAACTGTTTTTATTTCTACTCAAGTTTTAATTTTTTTTTAATTCTGTGTAAGGATTAGTTGTCCTCTGACATGTTTCACAGCAAAAAAACATAACAAAAGAAAGAACATTATTATAAGTGCAAGTACAAAGGTATCGTGAGGTTTGGCATAATGTTATGCAGGTGTGTTCCAAACTCTTAAGGCCTATACTCGGCAGAAAATGATGTGTCAGTAAATTTCTACAAGCTACTTCTATCAACATTATAACAACAACGACCCAGTAGTAATCCTACCTAGGGCCTTTGCCATGCCATTGGAAAGGTACAGCTGTGCAATGTCAGCCAAAAGTCAAAGTTGAGGTTCATATGTGATGCATGCAAAAACGCAGGGCACCTCGATGAAACATTCTCAGTCTCGTTACACTTTCCAGCATAATAAAACACGAGTAATGTAGTACCTGATTAAATTCACTTGCATTAAATAGCTTCAACCAAGATGGTGAAATGAGATCAGTTAATCCTCTGTAGAACGCGTTTGATAAAGGCAAAATCTGCAATTTGACAACACAAAATCGAGTGAACTAAAACACGAGAAGGCTCTCATAATAAGATGCAATGGTTGAATTTCATGTAAACATTTAAGAACCTGTCGATTGAGTTTGTAATCTGCAATAGCATGAATATATTGCAACTTATTCTCATCTGTCACAGCGATCTCTTTACCCCCAGGTTTAAGCTCAATGAGGTGCCTCTTATCCAACCATTCCTCTGTCATGGTAAAATCCAGTGAAAGTTCCTTAACATCACCTTCATAGTTCTGTAAAATTATACACAAGAATACATCACAAATCAGTTAATCCACAAATCTAATATAGGAATAAATTAATCAAATTCACAGAACTTACAAGCCAAAGAGTACGAACCAAAATTATGAACCAATTATAGTCCACCTGTCATAGTCCAAAACATATCATAGGACCCATTAATGGTCTGGCATACAGAGAAAAGAAGATCCCGGTCCCTCCCTCATTTGTCATAAGACTCATAACTGAGGTTGTCATCCCAAATAAGCCCTACTTCAAAATGCTATCGCCATATGGTTGACTATCACAGCCAACACTCTATAAAAAGTATATGCCATAATCTGCCTGCTAATTGTTATGGACATATTGGAAAGCATGTCAAATTTTGCATATGCCCATTCTCTATTCACCATCCCTATAGTAACCTATGCTACATATTTTATGCTCCATCTTACAACCGAGAACTGACATAACAACCTCATGTTATACCCATACATCTTGTCCCCTTCCATCACATCCATCTTCTCCTAAGCAAATCTTGTCAACTTTTGCTGATAACGGCATCTTTGTTGCAAAGCCCTCCTAAGGAGAGATTACATTTGCCACATTATCAGGGTAAAAAAAACAAGAAAAAGGAAAAAAAAAAAAAAAAATTTCCTGACTTCAACAACTATCTGACCAACCAAAAAGGGTTGTTGGGGGACGGGCGTGTGTCGCTCTTCTCACATCAGAACCAGCAGCAGCTTATTCTACTGAGTTACAAGCAACAAAGTTTTATCNAAATAAAATAAAATAAAATAAAAATTGTAAAGCCCCCACACTTTTGGCCCATGAAAATGTTTTGTAGGGACCTAATATTTCATAGCATAAGCTGAAAGGTATCAACATAAACTAGTTTGAGATCAATCAAAGACAAGTGAAGCATAGGAAAATTTAGTAATTAGCAGAATGATAATTCCTTCTGATAGCAAGGTAAATATTGACCTCACTAGTTTTTACAGGGTATAAGCTGAAGGGCCACAGCCGGCGTCGACATAGGCACGTGGTCCTGCCGGCGAACATGGCTCGATGGGTGTGCCGTGTGCGATGTTCTTGGATCTACTTTTGTTCCATTGAGTAGATCGAAGCGAAGGAGGTGGTTTCGGCGAATCGAAGGTTGGGTAAAGATTCGATCTAATGGCAAACGCGATTTCTGGAGGTCGGACTTTCTTCGAGGGGTAGATCTGGGGTGATATATGTCCCAGACACTTCTGAAGACAAATGATGGACCTCTTTTAGGGCTGCGCTCCAGGATGTTTCTTTTGGATCAACAGCAACCGTCAGAGCTCGATCGGGGAGCAAGATTAGGCAGGGTGGTAGATCGTAGTAGGGAGACTCGCAGAGGCTAAGGTTTCCGTCGAGGCCAGCAATGGCGCATGGGGTATGCGTTAGGGATGAGGGGGTAGAGCCACGGGGGCACACGAAGTGACGCAGGAGGTGGCGCGTGAGGCGGCGCTTGAGTTGGCTAGTGAGGTGCGTTTAGGGCTGGTTAGAGCACGTGACTCAGGCCACAACCATTCCGACGCCTGTTTACATGAGATTCACAGCTCCATTTCAGGTACCACCCTCAATATTGTGCTTGATCTGGGCCAGCTGCTCTCTCTCTCTTCTTGCTAATGCTGCTGGCCTTACTCAATCTCTTATGGAAGGGCTGGGGCATGTTAATGTGAGTGTCCCAGCAGCCACACTTGAGTAACATAAGCCCTATATAAGGCAGTGGGTCTGGAGATGCTTGCGAGCCAATACGGGGTCAGGTGGAAACACCGATTGCTGACACTTACATCAACCTGACTCAGAATTCGAATCAGGGGGCTGGTGCGGGTTGCTTACAAGGGGATACTTGCTTGATTGACAATGAGATTCATATTCGCAAAAGGGATATCTAGGGTTATGCGGCAGCCGTGCTCAACGGGCTGAAACAAGGCATCGATACAGATCCTGCCCAAGTTGAGGATATTTTCCCAGATGGGGATGATAGCTCTCTCTTTGAGGATGAATTCTGTGGAGGTAACACCCTTCTTTTGGAGGATTTAAGAGGTAATTTGAGGTAGGAATGAGGTTCTCATGTGTCTGAAACACCTACTGTGGATCTACATGATGTCTCTATTTTTAACGAGAACGAGGCACGTTACTCTCTGAAGTCAGGCATGGATAGAATGTTGAGTCACCAGCAAGGGCTAATTCCCTCACAACAGCCCCCAGCGCACCAGGAGAAGAAGAGTGCTGCTGGTGATGGGTTACTTCCAACCCCATCAGGGCCTGCCGGCCTGGGCCCACGCTTGGTAATGATGAGGCAGACGAAAGTGGTAACGCTCTTGTTCAGACTTTGGAGATTAAGCTGGTAGATCGTATGGGAAAAGATTTTAAGCTTGGGTTTCGGACGTATTCTAAGAAGAGTAATCGTGAGCTGGAACGATTAAAATCCAGCATCTACTATGCTGGTCGTAGGAACGGTTAGAAGCTTTTGTTTAGGTTTTGATTTCTCTTGGGCTAGGTGTGGTGGGTTCTGATTTTGTACAGCGTCTTTGTTGAGAATGACCTATTCTCACCCTGTGTAATTCTCCTTTCCTACTTAATACAACTCTTTTTGTTAAAAAACGAAGGAAAAAAAAAAAAAACAAAAAAAAAGAAGACGACGAAACTTGTTTCAACCCAAGGCCTTGTAAATCCAAGGGAAGATGATCACATTGCAGCTTGTTCTAGGTTATTTCAAGTAAGTTGATTTCCCTTATTTTTTTGTTTCTGATTATTTTTTCCTTTTGTATGTGGCCCATTTGCCAATTTTTAGGAAAACCGTCACTAAAAGAAGGATATGGAAAAACAAAACTTTTTACTGAGACATTTTGGGAGTAAGATCACATCCTACAATAAAATATCCGAACTAAAAGTAGGGTCCATCTTCACATGCAATGTAACGTCATATCAAAACATAGTCTTTGGCAACATTCGTGACATGGAGTCCCTAGAAAATCAACCATCATAAGCAACTGAGAGAAACTAGTGACCATAACAAATTGACAGGACCAAAAAAGGAAATGGCAATTTAGAAAAAATTAAACAGAATGGACTCAGTTGTAAGTTCTAAAAGAGCCAAACCAAAATGGACTTTAAACAGAATGGACTCAGTTGTAAGTTCTACTTCTACCCCTATTTTAACTTCTTAGAAGTCAAAAGTGGTGGAGCAGGTGGTGAAAGAGGGGGAGGTGGAGAAGGAATGTGAAGGGAAAAGTAGAAGTTGGGAGAAGCTTGGCCAAACGGGCACTTAGTAGCATGCGGAGAGTGGAAGCATCAAAGGGAACTAGGAAAGCAACAATTTATGCGATCTGGTGCATAAGAACCAAAAGGAGCTGTAATTGGGAAATCTCACCAACCTTCACGCAATCCACCAGCCTAACAGAAGGAAACTACACACCAATGTGAGCACTAGCGAATGCATTTCATGAAAGAATGCAGAGAGGATAGCCCTCTAAACAATCTTCAGGATAAAACATATACCCAAGTCTAATATTTATCCCATTTGATATCTCGGCCAAGAACGGGCATTCATTTTTTTAACCGAAGTACTGTACGACATTGGTATATGCTATAGTTCCTGAATCCGGAGTCAAACTTGATTCTAAATGGTCAAATCAAAATATGTCGATACCATTTGTTCAAGACTTGATAAAGAGGCCCTCAATTTTACTCACATAAGGCGTCCTTTATAACAATGAACATGCACGATAATCCAAGGATTTGCATGTCTAGAGCCACAATCAGGCAAGGAGAGAAAAATCATTTTAAGTGAATGAAACAAATTTTACCTTGACATACATTAGATTTCGGTACAGCTCTGGATCAAGTGTAGAGAGCTCATCAAGAAAGCAATATCGGCCTAAAAGCTTCTGGACGAACACATGTGAAAAAGAATAATCCAGTAAGAATCCTTCATATAGAGCTTTTCCAACAATTCTTCCAATGAATTCAATCATCGTCAAGCCATTCTCTTGAAATCTGGCAGCCGTATTAGGGATTAAGAGTCTTTCAGAAGTTGAGGTCTGACAGAACAGTCCATACCTTACAATACAAAGAAACCAGAAAAGGGCCTTTATTTACTAGAAGAGTAATGAAACACATCAAACTGGCCAAAAAGACAGGCAACCAAGCAGCTTACTGTGGATCAAATGCTGCCTTTGTGATGTCGGTCAAGAATTCCTTGGACAACCCACCATAATCCAGGCCAGCCTCTGGAAGGCCACACTCACTAACAAATGAAACATGTATGGATGATTTTAACCTTGATCCAAGAGAATTCAATTGCTGAAATCCATCCTCAACCAAACGACCTCTACGAACAACTATCTCAATTGATCTCTCACCAGGGGCATTCAGTTCACCAGCCATCCTCCGAGAAGCCTTGTCAATCTTTATGAACTCTCTGAACATCTGAACCCTGCTAGAATGGCACACATGAGAACTCATATATGCAGCTAGTATAGAGTAGGTACCAAGACAAAAAACAGAAAAAAAAAACAAAAACTACAAAAAAAAAAACTACAAAAAAAAAAAAAAAAAAAAAAAAACATATCCGTATAAGTTGCATGTTTATCTCCATGTTGGGTTCATTCAACAATCATAGGCGCCAAAACCCTGTCAACACCTCTACATTCCACCACCCCCAACCTGAATATCATGTTAGATTAGGCGCATAAGGTGCAAAAATATAGCTCTGAAAGGTATATTGCCAAATTGGTAGTCCTGGTCTGCCACAAGTTTATCAGGATCTCCTAATCCCACATGTCCAAACACTGCCTCTCCTGAAACAAACAGTAGGTTGGGGTTGGGGTTTGGGTCGGGAAGCAGACAGCAACAAAGGAATTGACTTAGCATAAGTGGGGGATTGTTCTTTGTGGTTATCCTGTCTTGGTTCTTTTCTGGGTGTTGTAGCCAAATAATTGAACTTTCTGGAATAGGATTAGAGATCTTGATTTTGGTGGAAGTATTATTTTCTTAGCAGTTGGGCAATTGCTTCTGCAGCTTTTTTAGGGTATTCCTTGTTCATCTGCAGCGTGACTGGTGAACAATTTGTAATTTTATTTATTATTTTATTTATTTAATTATTTATTTATTTATTTTTAATTTTTTTGTTTCTTCATTCCTGACCCTCTTAAGTTGTACTGTTTTTTAGGATCAAAAGATGAGTGTAATCAACAATAGTCAAAAGAGTTACAAGAAGTCCTCCCAATAAAACCAAAACAATAGAGTTCTTCAATTTCGATGTACATCACTACATCCTACAAAGAAATACTTGAGAAAGTTCTACGGGCAAAAACAATACATTACCCCATTCCATCAAAAGGTAGCACTTGACAAAGAAAAACATCTATAAAAGCAGTTTTTAAAAACATCTATAAAAGCAGTTTTTGACCAAAAAAAAAAATCATAAAATTGTTTGTTGGGAACTGAAGGTAGTAATAGGCAAAAATCTTAGTATATAAATAAATTGTAATTTCAGTTACCACACATGATATTCATCTATCTTAGGACTCTGAGCATGAAGGAATCCTCTTGAAACTAAGTTCCTTTTGCTACGGTTTTGGAGCAATGGACAACAAAGAAGCTGATAAAATGCAAGATGCTCCCCGTTTATGTGATGTGACATTCTCAACCAATGCTACAGGTGGTAATTACAACTTTGAAGTTGTCAAAGGCCGAAAACGGAAATAAGGAGATATAACTTGCCTCATGATGCTCATTAATCATTATTGAGAGTATAACTCTAGCGCCCATGGAAAGGAGTGTAATAGTAAAATGCACAAGGTAAATAAAATATTCCCAGTTTTCTTATTAAACTTAAGAGTTCAGTATTTATCATCTAGTACTCACCTTTCTTCAAAAGGATATACATGAGGAGTAACAGTTATAAAAGAACCCATGCTTGGATTTATCAAAGAATCATCTGATCTGACATCTGATAGAGTTTCATGGGTTCTAGCAGCCATTGCAATTGGAGGCCTACTCTTACTAGCTGGTGCAAGCCACAAGCCTGGAGGGCAAAACTGATGTCTGCAATCCCTTTCATATAACATTTGCAGACATCTAGCTGCTGCATCCATGAGGGGTTTATTCTGTCGTGGAGTGTGGTGAAGCATGCCATTATACACAAGCGTATTCAGCATTGATGCAATCCTTCTCTGCTGCTCCAAGGAGAATGGAACCTGGCTCATGCAATAAGATGGTTAGATATTAGCAGGCAATGAGATCATGGGTGACATCAGAAATTGATGTAACCAATCTTACCTGTTTCTCATAGAATTCTATATCATCAAGCACTAACAGTAGGTGCGCATAGGTAGCACAGAACAGATGAATTAAACATGATTTCTCTTTTGACATGCTTTCAAGACCACAACTTAAAGATTCAACAACCCATACATCATCTAAATCGCCTTTTCCCTTGCTGTCTCCAGGTTCATCATCAATTGCATCAGCATTAGCTGCACTGGCCTGTGATTTACCACTGATTCTATGCAATACATTAACCCATTTCACACCACCATCTTTACCAGGCTGTTTCTGTTTTTTCTTATGAAGCCCATCATCCTTGGTCTCACACATTTCAGCACCAGAGATAACATTATCAGCAGAAGCTTGAGCTGATTCAGGAAAGAGAGTACACTCCACAGAACCCCAAATATTGACCAGAAATCCAGGAGTAAATGACAGCATGTTAAGAACAGGCAAGG
The DNA here is from genome assembly GCA_030267885.1 of Mesembryanthemum crystallinum. Lineage (NCBI taxonomy): Eukaryota > Viridiplantae > Streptophyta > Magnoliopsida > Caryophyllales > Aizoaceae > Mesembryanthemum > Mesembryanthemum crystallinum. The sequence continues at coordinate 21,755 of BSSO01000788.1, forward strand.
ACCCAGCTATCAAATTCAAAAGTGAATATATTCTGACCATCTGAGAATAAAAACAAGCAACATCGCGCAGTTCCAACAGTGTCATATGCTTTATGTGTGACTGTGACAGCAAAGACTTGCTCTCATTTGTGAGAGCATTGCTCTTTACTGCAGCCATAAGTTTCAAAAGATGCCACTGTTGACAAACAGGCCTTAAGAGGTCCACGTACTTTAAGGATCCAAAGGTTGTATCTGCTGGAAAGGCAAATGAGTAGACTGACACAGAAGAACTTCCTTCATCCTCGTCTAACTTTGGGGACTCCTTTTGCCTACTCCCGTTGTTCTCAACCTCAGACAGTAATCTCTCAGTAAGGATATTAAGCACATGAACATATCCAACAATGTCTATGTCATCAGTGAACCTGTTCGATTCAATTGAGCCATTCTCACCCTCTGTTGCTAAGCTTATAATGTTTGAAAGAGCCCAACCAACACAAGGTATGTCATTAAGACAAGGTCCTCCTGACAGATCCATCTTTGAGTATTCCACGACAATTTTTTCATTTAAGGTCTGCCATCACCTGCCATAAAATGATCAGTCCTCAAATGTTGCAATGAAAGGCTACCATGATTCATGAAATTAAATCAATAATGAATTGCTGGAATGGAGGCATAGAGCTTATTACCCTACCATGAATTCAACCAAGCTATGCAAAATACAAAAACATAAAAAAATAAAATAAAAAATAAATAAAAAAATTAGTATTCAAAGCATAAAGGAAGCAACATTTCTGAAGATTTATCTACTTCCACCTCCCAAACTAATTGTCTCACTATACCAGGACAGAAAACAGTAAAAAAAAGAAATTTAATCTTTCAATAAGAAAATGGAAAGTAATTTTACAGCATGAACAAATGAAAATCATAAAAGGAGTCTCAGATAATATTACTAATAAGGCCTTGTTACTCACCAGGAGAGTCTTAAAGCAGGGTACTAGAGTAGATCTATGCCTCAAAGCACGAAGAAGTACCGCTGGGATACGTTGAACCAGCCAAGGTACTGTAAGTATAAACAGGCAATACTGCTCTGCAACACATTGCATATTGCAGGGTAAAGAATCCTTTTCATCTAACTTGAATGCTTGGAACGGCCGCAAAGCTAAAGTTACTGCACTCGCAGTAATCAGAAGCATATCATCCTTAGGGACAGCTCCTAGAGAGGGAGAAGGACCATTCAACTTATTCATGTACCTTCCAATTGATCTACACAGGCCACTTTTCTCGCTTCCCATAAACTTAATTATAACGTCCACAGCTTTATGTGCATCCACACAATGTTCATCAGATATGCACTTCCACCCCTTACAATCAGTGAGGACTATCACCACACGCATCAGTAAAGCAGTAACAGAAACAATATCATTACTCCCCAAAGAGTAACTATCATAGTCTGCAAGTATAAATGAGCATAAGGAGACTAGCTTCTGAACTTGGTAATTCCATATTCTCCGCTCCTCAATAGTACCAATTGCCAAAGAGCAGAAATTTCTATCTGGGTCTACAAATACAAGTACATTTCAAGTATGAGCAGACAGTCATTAACAACAACAACAACAACAACAACAAACAACAACAACAACAACAACAACAACAACAAAAAAAAAAAAAAAAAAACAAGGGGACAAACAAACTGCATGGAAAGCATAGGAATAAGATTGTAGAAAATCTAAAATGCAATTGGTAAAGGGTATAAAGACAAAAAAACACAATTTATCAATTCATTTTTTAAAGTTGTAACTCCGTATCTTTTTTAAGTTTCCTTTGAGAATGAGTAGCATTAGTTCAAAAAATGAAAAGGTAGAAAATGGTAGCACATCTATGTGCATACAATTGACATGGCTCATGAGTACCCAGAAATCAGACATTAGTATTATTGTAATAATTGGCATGCCAAAATTCAATTCTAAGACAGTTTTTCAAGAAAATAAGGCAGACTTAAGTACAGAATTGTCAGAATAAACCGCAACATATTATCAGAAATTTTTAGGTCAGCAGAAATAATCGCTCTTCCAGACAATCTTCTGACATGATAGTATATAATGTTAGGTACTTAAGCATGAAGCCAACCTAACATAAGGTACTTCATCAGGATGGCAAAGACAAAAATCACCATACAGAGATCATACCACAATGCAAAATTTCAAGAATATTGAGAAAGTTAGATAAGGATGCTTTTTGCATATTACAGGACCAGCATATAGAATAAAAAATTTTAACTCTTAATGATTGTAATCAACCAAACAAATAAACTTACCAGTTGAATTTATATTCTCCAGTAAAATTATAAAGCAGCTGCGCATACAGTCTATAGCTTGAGTATCAATGATGCACCGTCTGGTTGATATACGGGTGACGAAAAAAAGAAACGGTCTCAGTACACTGCAGGAAATCCATGTTTTTATCATAAACTGAGAAGCGTTGTTCAGTTGAAGACTCCATTCTTGTTGAAGCTCCAGGGCCACTCTTTTTGTTACATTGTAGCGTCGCCAAACCCTCTGATAACATGCAAGAAACATGATTGCTTATTCCAAAAACATGCCAAAATGTTGAATGTATTTTGTCTCAATTTTTATTTTTTTTTTAGATAAGGAAAATAATTGCATTAAATAAGAAAAAAGTACAAGAGAGCTGGAGGACAAGTTATCCTCGTCACATCAAAATCAATACAATACGGCCCGCCAATCCCTTTGTATATCGCACAAGGGGATTCCGGGAAATAATCTATGAGCAAAAGTCAACTGCGAAACCATACAAACAATCCTATCCAAACCAAATGTGCTCGAACAGACAGATCTCGAAAAACCCGATTATTCCTCTCCAGCCAGATACACCAAACTACAGCAAACATAGCGCATCTCCACATAATCCTCCCTTCCTTACGCACCCCAAACCCTCTGTATCGGACCTGCAACATCCGCATTAAGTCACGGGGGCAAACTCAATCCTCCCCGAAGATGCCAAAGAGGCGCTGCCACATGCACCAAGCATATGGACAATGCAAAAAAAAGTGTTCATTAGTCTCCGAACTACTATAACACATCATGCAAAGATCGGGCGAAATCGCCTTGTGCGGCCTTCTCCTCTGCCTCAGATTGCTGGTGTTAACTCTATTAAGGACTGCAGACCAGAGGAAAGCACGTACCTTAAGAGGCACTTTGGCACTCCAGATGACAGAACTTCGGGGAAAAGATGAGTCCCCTGGGTTGGTGGTCATGGAAGAAGGATTTACAAGAGAAAAGCCCTGTGGTTGTAATGGTCCAAACCCTGGAGTCACACTCGGGGGAGTATACAAAAGTGTCAAGGAGGGGAAGGAATTCAGCCAGCTCGTCAAACTCCCTCCCGAGAACCCCCCTTGTGAAATGGAAGTTCCACGAAAGGGTGGAACTGGCTACTGTGTAAAAGTGGGCAATAGGCATGTGGTGCAATGCTGAGAGTACAAACGAGGGAAAGAAATCGAGAAAAGAACCTCACCCCGCCACGGATCCTCCCAAAAAAGAATTCGGTCCCCCAAACCAACTCTAAACTAACCAAGGAAATGAAGGAAGGATAAATATGTGAGATGAATTTCCATGGGCTAGCAAAAGTCACTCCACCACCAGCAAGCGCATCCCAGCCATTTTGAAGAAGACCGTACCTGCTCCTAATGACCTTGTGCCAGAGAGAATCAGGTTCCTTAGGGAAACGCCAAAGCCACTTACCAGCTAGGGAAATGTTTTTAGACACCAAGTTACCAAGACCAAGCCCCCCCAATTCCTTAGGTTTACACACTTTGTCCCAGGCCACCAAGTGGTCCCTAGTCCTCTCGACCGTACCAGACCAAATGAAGTCACGCATGATTCTTTCTAACCATCTAGCCACTCGCTTTGGAACCTTAAAGATAGACAGGAAGTACAAAGGGATAGAAGCCAAACAAGACAAAATAAGAGTAACCCGACCTCCCAAAGAGAAGTAAGCCCCTTTCCGCCCGTCTAGACGCCTATTCACCTTTTCCACCACCGGGACCCAGAAAGCAACGGAATTTAGGTTACCCCCAAGCGGAACCCCTAAATAGGTTATTGGCCACTCCAGAATTGAGCAACCCGCAAGCGAAGCAAACTGTGATAACCGAGAGGGGCTTAAGTTAATCCCAGCTAACCCGCTCTTAGACAAGTTGACCTTGAGGCCACTGAATGATGGACAGCACATTCTCAAAGGAACTAAGATCATCCTGAAGAAAAAGAATACCCCGCTCTGTACTCCTAAGGACCATCCTACTCGACACATCCACGACTACAGTAAACAGAAAGGGCGAGAGAGGGTCACCCTGCCTAACACCTCGAGAAGCACTAAACCAGCTCCTAGAGCTCCCATTGACCATGACCGAGAAGGAAGAGGTGTTAAAACACCCCAAGATCCACCTACACCACCTAAGAGGGAAGCCCTTTCTCTCCATTACCTTATCCAAGAAGCTCCAGCGCTTAACATCCTCAACTAACTCATTGGCAACTAAGACAGCATCAAGAATTTGACGACCATCTACAAAAGCACTCTGAGAAGAGGAGATAGTGCCCCCTATGACCCTACTCAACCTATTAGCCAGCACCTTAGTAATAATCTTGTAAACGCTAGTGACTAGGCTGATAGGTCTAAAATCCTTGACCTTAATCTAACATGCATATCATGCAAACCAAAGTATTTGAAGATATATGTCAAGAAGTAAGCTAGCAACCACGCTACATCTGGATTTGTTTCCCAATAAAAGAAAATTATGTTAAAATAAAAAATTGTACAAGGAGGGCAAGTACTCCTCAACAAAAGAACCATATTACTACTACCTCCGTTCTTTAATTAAGATGACACTTGCTATTTTTTGTGTTCCGAAAATAAGATGATACTCCTTATTTTGGCAAATTTTTAACAATACAATGACTTTTATACCAAATTGATTATGTGTTTTATGTTCTTATAATTAAAAAAAAGGTAAAATTGGAAAAATACCCTTCTTTTATCTCTCCTAAAATACTGTGCCAAATAGTAATTGTCATCTTGTATAAAGAACGGAGGGAGTACTTTTTTTTGTTGTCTGGATAAAGAAAATAGTACAATCTTTAAAATTGGATAGCAAGTTCATAAGCCATATCTTTATTCCAACGTCAAAAGACCACAAGAAAATTTTGTCAGGTACACAACTATCAACATCAAGAGGCCATAGATGAATTATACAGGCTTCAAAAAAGAACAAAGATAGTCCCTGTGCTCGATATTTAATTGCACAGATGCAAAGGCGTCCAAAGGCATTTAGGCTTGGGAAGACAACGATTAGCCTCAAAGCTATAATACTTTCCCTCCCTCCCAACAATTACTAATGGCAGCACTCAACCCAAGTGTTGTCCACTCTATAAGCAATCGAAAATGAAAACAGATTGTTTTGCTGCAAAATAGAGTTTGACTCATCTGAACACAAACAAATAACCAAGTGATCTCATTTTTCTTCACATTCTCACATGGACAGCATCTACACGCTAAGAGAAATTGTCTCTTAGAAAGCATGTCATGTGCCTGCAACCTTCTCTCTTGAAATCTAGGCTGGGAAGGAATTAGAAAAGTTTTCAGTTGCAAGTTTCTTTAACGACCCTTACAATTTCCATAGTAGCGTGACAGCTTTCATTTGAATAAAGACCATTCCTATAATCATAATTGGACTAATAACCAACAGATAAGTCATAAAGCCAAAATAGGAAGGAGAGAAGAAAGTAGAAAAGACATTTAAAGCAGCACATACATACTACCAACTTTCTAATTATCATAAATTTTTACACCCTTAACTTCATCCTTGCCATGAGTCCTAAGTTCGTAACTTCAGTAGCAGAAGATATAATCATCATCTTCTGGAAGTCTAAGGTGCCTCTGAAGGTACGTGCTTTTATTTGGATCTTGGTGCTAGGCAGAATCAATATCCATGAGGTGTTGCAGTGACGCCCCACCTGGATGGGCTCTCTCTCCGACTCAATGTGTTCTGTGTGGCCACGATGGAGAGACTTCCCCGCATCTGTTTCTGCGTTGTGATTTTGCTAGGCCACTTTGGCATCGGATTTGGGGGATTAAGCGGAAGTGCTTTGTTACTCCAGCTAAGATCGAGCAATTTTTGCAGATTCGTTGTGTTGGTTTGTGACGGGGCAAGGAGCACAAGCTACTTTGGAGGTGTGCCATTTAGGCACTTCTTTGGTGTGTTTGGTTGGAGATGAACTCCCGTATATTCACGAGAATCGCCAAGGGTTTGTTTTGGACTGCATTGTTTATACGGCCTCTCTTTGGGCCAAGGCGGCTGGGGCTTTTAAGGAGGTCACTCTTACGGACATCCAACATCACTGGGGTGACTTGTAATTTCTTTTATTTTCCTTCTGAGGACTTCTTGTCCTCTTAAACTGTACTCTTTCATTTTCATCAATACAATTTCTCTTTATCAAAAAAGAAAAAAAAAAGAAAGAAAGAAAGATGTAATCATCATCTTCTATTCAACTATTCCAGAAACGACATCTCCATTGCCAAGCCATTAGTAGTTGATCAATGATATTCATTTGTTCGAGTACTCTTCTACAACTCCATCGTTTTTTTTTTTAAAGATAAGATAAAATATTTTAATACAAGAAAAGAGAGTTACAAACAAAGAGTAAAAGGTGTCCTTAAAGAATGAATAACTAAGTACATATTCGCCCAATGGCGCTAAATATCTGTAAGAGAAATCCCTTTAAAAGCTCCAGCTACTTTGGCCCATAAAGAAGCCAAATACACTACAGTATCCCAAACTAAATCAAGTGGCCTATCAACCCCATTAAAGAGCCTAGAGTTCCGGT
>BSSO01000789.1:0-28623 GCA_030267885.1 Mesembryanthemum crystallinum
CTTATAGCTACTGACATAAACAGGAAAGGCATAATAGGCACCTTCATTTCTCTGTACTACATGCCAACATAAATCTGCCCTTAAGCTATGTTCTATAAACAGGTTGAGACAGTTAAGTGTAATACACTGGACAACATTTGCCAGCACAAAAACTTCAAGGTCAGCTGAAGCATCCATTTCCTTAGCTAACATGATGCCATGAAGGAAATATATATTTATGTAATATCATCGCTATCCATGCTGCACCGACACAGAGACAAAGCTACACCACTTATTAGATGTGACATCAGACACACCGTTACCAACTTGGACCCCAAGCAAAAGCCACAAAATCTTAAAATCCAAATCAGCAGTAGCAAGTAGCAAACTAGCAACCATAAAACCCCATCAGCATCAAGAACCAAAACATTGTTTGTTGCACTGGTAGAAAACATTACTGGCTCATAATATTGCAGTTCCAGACTTGCATCTTTTATGAACAAAAAAACATTGGTGGTTGCTGCTACACAAAGGTGATAGGCTGATAGGCAGGAAGGTACATCAGGGTGAAACAGTGGGAAGAAAGACTGAAAGTGATTATATGGTTGTGTACTGGTGGTCCTACTCTACATGTGTGGCATTGGGCTGATGGGGTATTAATAGATTGATTTAGCTGACACTATGATTGAAAAGACTATATAAATAAAGAACTATTTAGTGAGTATTTACCCACTTGTATTCAATAACCCCGGAACACAAGAAATAGATGGTTTTCAAAAAGCAACCTTATGGATATCCTCATTGATCCTCAGTAGCAACCATCTTTCTTTCTTTTCAAGGAGTAAAGCAACCAGAAATCCGGCAGTTTAGGTATCAACTTCCTACCCTAGCATTCTAGTTGCCGTATCTAGATCTGCTAGAATACTCCTTGTTCAATTCTGACATCTTGCTGTGGTCAATATTAAGCTAAATCTGACTGTGTTAAGATTGATTTGTGTGAGTTTTTTGTGTCTTTGAGGGTGTGTGATTAGATAGGCTATACCCTGTATTTGTCTGACATGCCCTGAGTGGATAGCTAAGATGAGTAGACCTGATTCTTTCATTAATATTAAGCTAAATACATTAAATTTCCCAATACCCCAAAAGAAATATAAGTTCTGTTGGCTGATTACCCACAATGATGAATTCACTAAAACTGATTTATGCCCAAAACATGAACAGAACAAGGCTATTAAACTGACCAACTACGTATCATGTCCTTTACTATGTCTTTTGATCAGCACATATAAACCTCACAACCTCTCTCAACTCCATCTTAAATTGTAGAATGTTCTATTAGGTACATCCTGAAATAGAAATGAAGCATTTAAAACACCAACATATATAGTCATACACTCTACAGTCTACATCCAAGATGAAGTTTTTCACTAGCTCCTCAAAAAACTTATCTCCATATCAGAGAAGCATTTTTTATGCTCTATCCTATGTCAAAACTCATTCTATCATTTCCTTAACATATCATGTTTTGCCATTCACTTCATCAACATATCATCCAAAGTTATAATGACAACAACTCCCTTCACAATCACATCATTAACAAGATATACCCAGTCTCACTCTCACCCTAAACCAGTATAAAAATTTGTATTTGTTCATTCCTCAAAATTCAAAGTGATAACTGGATAACAAAAATATACAGTTATCATGCCTCTTTTATCTTACCAGCTAAATCATACCAACTAATAAAACTAACCAACTAATTAACCACTCATTCAACCAATCCCGGTACGATAAACAGTTAGTGCTAAATTAAATTGAATTGAACTAAATGCAGATTAGTTAAGGTAAAATGAACACACCCTCGATTTCAAAATGATTAAATCACTTTCGCTTGGTTTAATTTAAGCAACTAAGCAAGTGAGTGAGTTGAACTATACTTACCCCAGAAAACAAATGGGTATTAACAGGGCAACCATGATCGACCAAGCAATAATCGAACTGACCCAAAGCTGCCGTAACGGCGTGTTCCGCCGTCCACCCAGTTCCGTCAGACACCATGTATATCGCCTTCCCCTCTCGAATATCGCCGTCATCTTCTCCGTCAGAATCGGACCCATCGACCCTGGTTCGAGGATAATTCGCAATTTCAACGGCGGCCTGGGCCGTATTTTTAGCCGGCCGGTTCAGTTTCCGGCCGGACCGTATGGCCCGATTTCTTGACCAGAGGTTCAGCTTTGAGCTGCCCTTTAATTTTCGGGCCTGGGGTTGGGCCTGAGGAAGTGAGGTTGCTGAGTCAGAGGAGAGAGAAACGGATGGGGCTGGGGCCGGACGGCTTGGTTCAGGTGCCGGTGAAACTAGTGGCGGTGGCGGTTGGGTTTTTGGGAGGCCGAGGCTAGCACAAGCTAACATTTTTTTTTTTTTTTCTTTTCCGGCTTCAATTGTTTTGTGGTGTGTAATAATAAGGGAGGAAAAAGATGAAAATAAAGTGCTACAAAACTCAGCACTCAATTAGGTGCTTTGGAGTTTCAAGATTAAATTCTTATAAACTGTGTTTACTCATAAATCTATGTTATAATAAATTTAGAATACTCTATTTTTTTCAGGGATTTGGTATAAAATGTTAAAAGTTCCTTGAAATCTTTCATAACATTTTCCTTAAATCATCCATATATTGATTGATTATATATAGTTTCAATAAGTTAGAAAAGTTATAGGCTTGCCTAAGTAAAGTGAAAACCTCATAGATTATAAGCATCCTTATATTTAGAGTGCAGACATGTATGTGGATCTCAATTTAGTCAATTACGAAATTACTTATGCCCCAAATCGCCATTGGAATTGGGATTGTATTAGAGTCTTAGAAGCCACATGCACGCTCTTGAAGGAGAAGCTAAGATTCGCATTTGAGGACTTTGTACTTAATGAACATATATAGTGAATTTAAGTATAAAGAGTGAAAAAATAAAAATATTAAATGACGTCTTGCATGTAGATGAAACCCATGATGATCAAGTGACAAATAAATCTCTCAATGTTGTAGTGTAACAACCAAAAGTAATGTTTTTCACCTACAAGTTATTTGGAAAATGAGCTTTAAATATGTGACATTAGCTCTTATTCTTGGCTTCTTTTCTTCCTTGAATGAGCAAAAAAACCTTTGAATCATATGCTACATAAACACTTGCTTTGAAAAATATATAAAAATAAAAAATACAAATTGAATCGTCTATATATTAGTTACGTACAAGGAATCGAGGAAGTCCTATCTTATAACCAAGTTTTCTGACATCATCTTGAACTTGTTGTCTATATTCTCGAAAGCTAAACTTTCGATAGATTGAAGGCACCTTGCAACTTTGTATAACAACATCATATGACGGGCACAGGAAATATGCCGTAGAAAACCTCTCTACTTTCTGATTGGCAACCACACGATGCTCCACGCTTTTATAAACACCATTGCTCCAAGCCTGTAAGCCAACCAAAATCATAATCTTGCTAAATATTTCTTACAGTAAAATATAAAACTTATCATCAATTAGTAAAACGCTAAACTTTCACTTTGATTTCGCAATTGAGGAAATTTACCTGAAAAAGGTCGCCTATATTGACGATGAGGGCCTTGGGATTAGGCTTAACAGCAATCCATTTCCCATCTTTCACCAGTTGCAAACCTCCAACTTGATCTTGATACAAAATTGTGAGAAAATCACTGTCTGTGTGTGGCATCAAACCAAACACTTGTGAATATTTTGGGCAAGGAGGGTATCTGTTCATTCTTAGGTAACAAGTGCTTGGCAAACACTTTTCTTCAAAGAAGGTGGATTGATCATGTCCCAGTTTTTCTACTAGAATGTTTGCCAAATTCTGGGCCAATTCTGACACTGTTGTTGCAAATTGTTTCACTGTTGAGCTGAAAAATACAAACATAAACTAGTTACTATAAGAACCAGAAATTTAAGTTATACTACTATCCATATAACTAGCTCAATTGGATGTGGAACATTATTAGAAGTATATAAGCTCATCTTATATATCTCAGCCCAACTCAAAACTAGTCCAGTTACCTTAGTTGGGCCACAACATTTTATGTCTAAATAATGTCTTATGGATATTTTGGGACCAGCTAACTGATAAAAGGCTTATCATTATATGAGTAAGATCCTATATTAAGGCTACAGTTAGACCAAAATTCAGCCTTTGTTTTAATAGCAGGCTTTTGATATTTATAAAAAAAAATGAAAAAGAAAGCTAATCTATGAAATTTTACCTTCAATAGATTCATTTCAAAGCTACAATATCAGCTCACATAAAAATAAAAATAAATAAATAAAAAGGGTTACATATCAAAGTAATAGGCTTTAATAGTTAACTATCGAACTTTCAACTAGTTACCTATCAAACTTTCAGCTAGCTTTTCAAAAGTTGTATCAAACATATCCTACCGTGTTATTAATTCTGGAAAATATTTTTGGACTTTAAAGGCATTAAGTCAAATATCCAAAGATCAACTCATAAAACAATATGCTATGCAACTAATTTGAATGAAACATAATTCACGTCCTTGCATATATATATATGCCATTTTATACATTCAAACAAACGCTAATTTAGCTCACTCAACTACCAAAGTATATCTAGTTCTGAAATACCATTACCCTAAATTAAATTTGTGTACACTTAAAAGATATTTGGCTCAATGATAAATAGGTTATTGCTAATATATTAGGATGTTGAATGAGAAGTCCCACATTAGTAAAATGAGAGAGTTTTGAAATGTTTGTAACTAGAGGAGTTACTCTATCTAATGCCAATTGATTTTGGGTTGGAACCCTCTTGATATCATAAAAACTCTATATTTATCACATAACCGTTAGCTCTTAAAGTAAAAGCTACCGCTTGAAGCTAGCAGCTTTGTTCTTTTTTTTCTCAACTATCAAACAAGATTTAAGGCAACAACTCGCTTTCACTTGATAGATACAACTAATTTTTGGAATCTACCTATAGTAACTTTCACTTAACAGTTAGATTTTGAGTAAAAGTTACAGTTTGAAACTTGTTCTTTTTTCTCTCAATTACCGAATAAGATTTAAAGCAACATATACAAATACAGCTCGCAGGTACAGCTAACCTACGATTATTATCAGCTTTCTGTTAAAAGTAAGTAAGTTTGAGCGGCCCAAAACAATGGCGTCACTCACTCACACAAAAGCTGAAAAAACAAAGGTAACTGGATAGGAGCAGATCAATAACACATCAAGGCCCCACATAGGCCCACACATATGTGGGCCCTAGGCCCCCTGCTTGTGATCTTCACGTGAGGCCCAGCCCTAGGAAGTGCAGAGATTGGGGAGGAGAGAGAAAAAGAAAGGAAAGAGATAGAGACCCAATAGCCATGCATGCAACTCCACGTACGCATATTTTTTTTAGTAAGTGTATATTCACTCTGTCTCATATTTTAGTTTATATATATAGTTAAAGAATAAATGATACGGAGTTTAATAAAAGGTGAGAAAGATACGTTGATCCTAAAGATATATTCATTCAATCTTATTTAATCGCATTTCAAATTCAACTATGTTTAATTCAGTTCAATTTAAATACTTACATTTGAAATGAATGTACCTAATTTTACTTCAACTTTTTTTGGTGCAAAATTTTACTTCAACTTTAACTATCTTATTTGCGAGTGGGTTTGTACTTTATTTAGGACGACCCGTGATGAAAAATGTACAAATGATATAAAATGGAGGGAGTAACATACTTGATCCACTTATTCTTTTTCATAAAAGACACAAAACCAAATAATTAGGGCATCAATCTTTAACTACTAATCAAGCGTACACACATACACCATTAAAAAAAAAAAAAAAGTAATAATAATGCTCTAGAATATCGTACATAATTTAAATGTTCCATATTAAACTGCTAATAAAATATAGGGGGTTATGCTATAAGATAATTAAGATGTGCTAACAATTAATGGAGGAATAGCTATTAAACCCACAATATATGAGTAATAACATTAACTTTATTGAAGCCAACTGTATTCAATTGCATCTTAGAATAGTGAATATGCTCTCACATAGCTAGATAAAATATTCTATGATGAGTTGTTGAGGAAAATACTCAAGAGTATTGTTTTGAAAATTCAAAGTAATGTTGAACTTGATCAGTAGTATATTCTCCCATATGATATCAAATAATCAGTAAAATTTGATAGAATATATATTATTATGTAATTTTAATTGTAATTAGATATACAGTCCCAACACATACAATTATTGCCTCTGGATATTTATGTCAAGCAAGTCATTATTTTGTCTCCAAAACCCATTAATAACTAAACATTTTGTACAGGTACTGTCTGTACCTGAGACTGTGAGTGTGTTATTCAAAATTTGGGGGAAACATATCATGAGGTGATCTGATATGTCCCCTTTAATTTGGAATCAAAAATACCCTCCTCACTCTTAGCTTGTCAGAAATAATATATGGTATACCAATAGCATCATGATGACTTGAAGATGATCAGACATCAGATCAGTATTCAGTAGTGTGGTTTTTTTGACATACATACTACTAGCAGCTATAATAACATGAACATGTGAACTATGGAGTGTAGTATTATTATTGTGTATACTATGCAGTCTCCATTGAATAATGAATTTATTGATCTTGTGAACCAAACCAACCTGAACCTGCTGCATGTGAAGATATTCTGCCATCTATCCCTTACAATTATCCTAGTATGGAATTAATTAAAGAACATGCAATGTGCATATTCTAGCTACTTTACTTAAAAATCATTATGGAGTATTATTTAGAGTATATCTAGCTTGGAAATGAGTTATTTCATCAAGTGTTGACTTTTAAAACTTTGGCCTATTGGTCAGCTGTGAGACTTCAAGCTTGTGCAATAGGTTTCAAGTATTAGAACTGTAAACGAGCTTAGTCGACCCGGATTGGGCCTTGTTCGAGTCGGGCTCGATTATTGTCAAACGAGCTCGAATTCGAGCTCGAGCTCGATAACTTTTTCGAGCTCCAATTCGTCTCATTTAATTTATCTAAACGAGACGAACTCGAGCCGAGCTTATAAACAAATCTTGAATTTTAAATTATATATTGATTATTTAATTAAACTTGTTGATTTTAGTGTATAAACGAGCTTTAATTGAGTTTAAACGAGCTTCAATCAAACGTTAAGTGAGCTCATAGACGCGCTCTAAACAAACTGATCGTAAATATAAACGAGCCGAGCACAAATCTGCTCATGATCGGCTTGTTCACTAACAAACGAGTTTTGACCGAATTTTGACCGGGCTCGTTCAGGAGCAGCTCGCGGGTATACTGGCTCGTTTACAACCCTAGTTTTAAGTTCGATTCTTCCTCATCTGTTGCATGTTACTGATCTCTATGCGTCGTTTCACTTCAAATTATGCGATTTGGCGACAGAAAATTTTCGTCGCTACCGATCAAAATCTGTCGCTATTGGACATTAATAAGATTTTACTTATTTCTATAGGTATTCTTTTATATATTTATTAGACATTGATAGTTTTTGACTTTCACAAAATTAAAGTAAATAAAAGTCATGAACAAATAAAATTTAAGTCAACAATATAAGTTGTAGCTTTTCAAATCCAACCAAACAAGTATTTCACACTTGACGCACTGTCTCGAATATTCGACAAATAAATTCTCCGTGACGTAGTATATAAGCTAAAACTTATTTACGAGTGAGCCAACACAACAGCTCTTGGTTGTGTCCACAATAAATTGAAAAAGTTATGTCGGCAGAAGGATGTTAGTGATCTTGATCCTTTAAAGGTCCACGAATTGATTAATGATATCATGTGACAATCATAGTAATAGGAGGATAATTATCATTATCCTAGACCTAGCTAGCCTCATAATATAAATAGTAGTACTATTTGAAAAGGTCTTAAAATGTCACAATCGGAGAGTTCAAAAATAATAAAAAAATGTCACAATCGGTGAAAGATTCTATTTTCCCCAACCTTTTGAGTTTTGATGCGTGTCAAATCACACAATTAGTGGCCAGAATCTTCATTTCCAAATTAAACTCAATCATTTACAAGACAACAACATCACTTCCAAGTATCCTATCACAAAATTACCAAAACAAAACAAGTATCCCAATCCCATCAAGGAAAAAAGAAAATTGGTAAAAAAAAAAAAAAAATCGATATTTCTGAATTTGGAATGATTTTTAGTTTGAAAATTGATCATTTTAAGGTTAATTTGGTATAAAATAAGTAAGAAAATGGTAAATAATTAGGATCAAAGTTTTTTAAATTTGACTTTTGACTTTTTAAATGAGACACTCAAATTGGGACGAAATGAGTATAAAACAACATTTATCTTGTCCACTAATACCAATTACTCATGTAGATGCGCCATCGCGTAATTAAATTGGGGCACCAAATTATTTCTCAATATAATATAATCAATTTTACTCATTCTATATTTCAACAATTTCTCTTATTAGTAATTAGTAAGTGGAGACAGAAAATCCTCTCATCGGTGGTGACCTATAGAATTATTCAATTGAGAAATATAAAGATTTCATATTAACTAATGATATAATCAATGTATTCATTGCGTGATTGAAGGGTACCTTGGATTTGATTTATCAAATTCTATTATTAGTATGTGTATTGTTAATTACAAATGTGCGTCAATTTATACAACTAAAAATGTTGAACTAGTGATAAAAACTAAAGAGCACTTGCAAAATGGTCAAAAAAGTTGGATTCTATCAACTAGATTGCCCTCGACCTTTGCAGAGAAACTTCGCCTACACAACAAATTAGTTCGCTTTAACTTTTAGAGTGCTCATGTGATATTGAAGTGGCAAGATTGGCACTCAAAATAGTTGGAGATATTGAAATTTCGAGTACTAGGTCTTTGGTGTCTATCCTCTTTCCCCAAAAATTTGGGCACTTATCATTTTTTATTTTTATTTCTAACGAGGCGTACTCATCCATAAGACAAGTAGATGGAGGAGAGAAAAGTAACCATATGACAGGTTAGGTTGCGGTAACAAAAATAAGTAGATTTGGGCTGAGTCACTAAAGTATATTGGGTTGTGTGCACCTAAGTAATTTTTAAAAAATGCGGGAACAACTTATTTACTGTGAAAAGAGACTGGAAGTATAACTTATACGAGTAAAGAAATTTAGTATTGAGAAAGAAAAAAGTGATGCTTATATTACAAAAGTGGTAATAGAGTAGGTGTCATTATAAGACTAACTCATAGGTTATTATTAACAGATTGACACAATTTTTCTTAAACATTGCCAACTATAACTCACATTATTCAAGTGCTGTAGCTCATAACGTTTCGAATAAGAGAGGAACAAGAAGGATAGATACCTTAAAAGCAAAATATATTATTCCATTAATACATTATGGGAAAATTAATTCTTAATTAGGCCTAATTAAGTATATGGTATCTTGACGATCTTCATTCTTGAATACTGTGTGAGTTGTCGATGTGAGTTGTGCGACTGAATGCATTTTTTGTAGTAGGCCTATTACATACCATGCTTTCACTATTTCTTCATCCGGTCAACTTTGATATAGGTTATCGATCAAACCTAAAATTGGTTTGTTTTATGAATAAAAAGTAACACTATTGTGCAATCGTTTATTCATTATACGATTTAATTTAAGGGTAATTTTTCGTAGTTTATGGATTATTTTTATCAACTTAGTGGGAATTTAAACTACTTAGGCTAATTTTCTCACTTAGATGTCTAACTATTAGACACATTTGAAGGATATCTTAAAGATAGATACCTTTGCTTATTTTGCAAATTACCATGAAATATATATCTTTAGTTATTGAACATATAGAACATCAAGGTGGTCATAATAATATGATATTATGGGGTGGTTTTAGTTTTTAGTTTCAAATTTTAGTTAGAAGTGGTTTTAGCTTTTGATTTTCAATTTTCAGTATTTCTAACTAAAAATCTGCTTTTCAGAACTCTACTATTTTTTATTTTCAGCTTTTTAATGTAAGTTTTGAAAATTAAGTAGAAGGACAAAATTTACAATTATAAATAAATTTGTACAACACCTTGAACAATATCAATTTTGCGTTCAAGCTAAGTGCAAAAACAATATGTTTTGGCTAATTGAGCGATGGGTATATCTTTATTGAATTGTTTGACAATTGGGTTTTAAATTTAGGATTATTCTATGTAATTCATGCAACCCTTAAAATTAGTATGTTTTTGAAATCTTTCTCACCTCTACCCGTTTTCTCTTATTCCTAATCCAGCAAATCAACACAAAGAACATACCATCATACTAGGTATGAATAATATCTACTTCTTGGCGTAGAAATTTGGAATTTCGATTCCAATTTCCAAACGCACTTGAAGAATATCTCTCGTAATTTTGATATAAAGAATAAGCATGCATCAAATTTGTAAATATACTAACCTATACATACATATATAGTATTCTTGATAGTCAATCAAGTAGCTCGCTGTAATTTCATTAAACCTCATTGAAATCCTCAACAATCCATATATTTTGTGCATAATTTTAGACAATAAAGTTAAACAATAACATGGTGGGGAGATTAAAGGAGAATTAAGTAATAAGTTGGTTACGTACCTTAGAGTAGTGGTAACATGATTGTCATTATTATGATGAGCAAGATCAGTCAACGGAATATGGAAAGCTTCACACCAAGCCAACTGCATCAAACAAGTAGCTGAAGGAGTTCCCCAACGGTAACTTCCAGGAGAAAGAGTGAAGTTCATACACTTATCTCCCTTCTTTTTGTTGAAGGGCTCTCTAAACACCTCCACTTGCTCCTTGCTCATCTCCTCTAGGATATCGGGCGATATCCCATGGTTAATCACCTGGAAGAACCCCCACTCTTTTGATGCCTCCGCGATTTCCTTCTTACACTTGTCCCTCTCCTCCTTGTCCGCCGCCACCAGCCGCCCCAGGTCCACCAATGGCAGCTCCTGCGCCTCAATAGCCGTGGTGGTGGAGGTGGCGGTGATGGGGTGGTTGAGGAAGAGGTCCTTGTAGGTCTCCTCAAATGGTGGGTCTTGGTTCTGATCCATGACAAACAATATGTGAATGAATCAAGTTAAATTTAGAAGAGTTGAATTGAAGAAGGGTGGTTTAATGTATTAATGGTTTATCTCAGGTCAAGAGATGAAAAACTACATGTGGTTTTGAGAGCCAAAGGGAGAATCTAATTTATAAAATTCAAAAATGGGCCTTGGGCCCCATATTGGTAGGACCACAATTTAGTAGGCCCAACTCCAAAGAAATGCTCGGACATGACCTTTCCTGTAAATTACCTCAATTTAATGATTTTTATCGTGGATGGGGATGCACAGTATGTTATCCATCCAAAAGTATAGTTTTTGGTGTGATTGTGTGAACACAAGATGATCTTATGAAATACTCCCTCCGTCCCGGAATTAGCTTTCAAAAATTAGGAGGGAACAAGTTTTTAGGTGAGTGTTTTTAGAAAAATTTACCCTTGTAGTAATAGAATGAATAAAAAAATAAAATGGAAATTTTATGTGAGAGATTAAAGTAATAGAGAGATATTATTGTGAGAGAATAAAATTATAGAAAAAGTTGAGAGTGATTGGAGAGAGAGTGTGTGATTGGAGAGGGAGTGTATTTTTTAATTGTATTTGTGAGTTAGTGGAGGGGTATAATAGAAAAGTTATGGGATTTTATGGGTTTTGAAAACTAATTTTGGGACAAAAAGTATGATGTTTTTCAAAGCTAATTACGGGAAGGAGTGAGTAGTTAATTATCGGGCAAGACAATCCTTAGGTCAGATCTTTTCGACCCTATAAAGGGCGGATACATATATGAGTTTTTCTTAAATTGTACAAGGCCGACCAATTTGCTTGGCCTAAACCCACTTGTCGATCTGATTCATGAAGCAAAGAAATCATATCAAACCTGGTCCGCCATCAACCCAGACTTGCTTTTAAACAACTCTAATCTCATGATCATAAAGTGTAACCTAACTTGGTAAGTACACGGGCCTATCTTAAATCTAGTATATCATACAGGCGCCCAGACAACCCCTAAAGTGGTAAGCCTAGCAAGCTAATAAGTGGAGGTTCCAGTATCGAACCTAGGGTTACCTTATCCACAAGAATAGCGGAACAAATACCTTGTGAATAAGAAGTTCGCTCTTAGTATAACCAAATTAGTTACGTAGTTTGGTGTCTTATAAGGGACACCGAATACCTATACATGCTACTTTATGAGTATACTTTTTTTTAATAACAACAAGAATATATTTAATTAGGCAACTAATGGCCAACAACCAATCAACACTACTCCATAAGTAAATAAGTTATAAATGTTTACTATAAAAATGTACAATTAGATACCTCTAATAAGACACATGACAATTTGCCATTTCATTTTTCATTTTTCATTTTTATTTTATTTTGGAGGATGGGAAACTTCTAATTACCTTACAATCAAGAAATAGTGGAAAAAACTGCATTTGATAATGATTAGTCCCGCCCCTATACTAGTGGCCTATTCTAGGTATCGCATTGTTCTACCCTTCTTACCAAGGGGTCATTTTCATTGGAAGGGAAGGAATGGACCATATGACATGACCATATGTATATCCATATATAAAACTCCTATAGTTTTATTTAGTATTTAGGGTATTTTGCGTGGAACCCCCTTATATATAGGGTTTTTTGTGAAATCCCCCTTATAAAATGTTTTTGGTGGGGAACCACGTTTTAAAAAATTTCCGTCCTGTTAGTCCCCCCTTCTCTCTTTTCCGGCCAAAAAATGGTGTTTTTTTCCCCCATTTTGCCCCTCATGTGTGCTTTTTAACCTATTTTCTTTCTTTCTATACAGAGAGGCACGTCCAAATTTTAAAAGATGTTTGATGAGACACCCAACTGTTAGTTTGGCATTGGTAAATTAGTACATTGTGATAATAAGCTAATATAAGGTTTGTGTAGGAAATAGTAATGTTGTACGAGAGAAAAGTGTACAACAAGCGAACAATGCGGAGAAAATGAGAGATGGAAATAAATGAAATGAAATGAAAACAAGCTAAGTAGAAGAATGTTAGTTGCAAGTATGCTTGGCACGTGAAGGCTTTGGGACTTCAGGTGTATCACATGGAATTAGGAACGTATGTAGGACCGTTTACTTCATTTTATACTTGACTACAAACTAATAAAAACCCTACCTTTCTCATGGAACTATGGAAGTTGCACAAATTATAGAGTACGTCACTACCTAGGTCACGTAACCATGAGCACCTAAGAGCGTGATTTATTAACCATAATTCCCATAATTAAACTAAACTAAGTTGCTCTGACTCGGAAGAATTGTTGAAATAGAGCGTGTTCTTCTTCGATTTAGTATGCAATTTATGCATGTTCAGTTTGTTCAGCAACTTATTTTTTTTCTCTTACATACTACTGCTAGTGATTGTTTATTAGCAAATTGAAGAGAACATGATTGGTCCAACCTTGTGAGAATATTAGAGTCATTATGGTCTATTATATTCATCTTCGACCATGTAGTTTTCAATTTAATTCCGGCCTTATACTGTAGTTTAAAAGAAGCAAGATCTAAAGAATGAATAATTATTGTGATTAATAAGTTTCATAATCTCATGATTAACCTTAAATAAAGGAGACTAAGAAAAATTGATAAACTATGTCAATTTAAAAAAGATAGAGGCAATTAGAGCTTAAATAACTATACTGCTTGAAATACAAACTAATTAGGCCATATTCAATCGGCTCAACTTCTGCCTATAAATTTTAACTTAATTAGCGTGGTAAGTGGTTTTTGGATTAGTAATTAACAATTTTGGTTTGTTTGACTAGTCTACCAGCAAAAGAGGGTGTTTGATAAGTGATTGATTGACTAACAATTGGCATCCCATAAATCAACTTTTAGTTGGCTTGTGACTAATGATTTTGTTTTTTTTTTTTTACAAGTTACTGGCTAATAATGACCAGCTATTTTTTATCAAATTGTTTTTTATAAACCGCCATTGTTACCAATTAGTCAAAATAACTAATACAACCAGCTAACATCTATTAACTATCAACCAACAACCTGTTTCTTTCTCTTCATTAATTCCGATTGACTTGATACAAATCTCCGTCTCGACTTGAAATCTATAGCTTTTATCAAAAACAGAAAATTCAAAAAAATAAATTAAAATCTAAAAAAAAAGCTTTTATTTTAATATTTTCTCATCACTCTTATTGCTTATTTTAATGTTGTAGCTTCAGGCTTGTAGTTGTAGGAAAANCACACCACACGGTGTTCCACCAAACATTTATGAGTTATGACTTTTTTTGGGATTGTGGGAGAATGATAGATTATATACCATCATCCTAGGGATCTCTGCTGGTCTTCTAAGTAACCACAAAAACTGCAACATTGTTCAATAATATGTTTGACGGTTTAGGAGATTGTCTACAACACCCATATTTCTTGTAAGATTTTGTGCTACCTTAGAACAAAACATGCTTTGCCAAGGTGAATCTCTTTGCTCCTTCCTAAGCTTTTATACTCATGCTATCATGTCTTATTTATTTAAAAGAAGAAGAAGAATAGTATATATATTACTTTTTATATTTTTTTAGGTGGATCACGCTAATTTTAAGTAAGTCAGGCTGAATAGTTTGGTATAAGCATCTTTCCCACCTCTCAATAAGTGTGGTGGGTCTGAAGCCTAGTTGGTGGTAGGCCTTTATATTCTCTCACGAGACTCACCGAAAGTGTAAGGAACTCAATCGAACCCTTAACTATTACAAAAGATATATCATGATTAATGGTATGTATTCTGATTCTAAGTATCAATTAGAAAGATGTCGAGCTAAAGAGGAAATGATGTCGGAATAAATCCCTGATATTATATTATACTATATATACGTGAAATTAAATATGGGTCTATCATATAATTAAGATTGATGATATGTGATCATTATACTATAATTTGTTACCTAATGTAATTTAATTATAATTAAAATAAGAGAGAAGATATATAGTATTACCATTAATTCAGATCTCCTTGTCATATAATTAAGCTAAAAGAGTAAAAAAGGAAACCTAAGTTTAGGTTTGCATTAATATGTGTGTGTGTGAATTACCTGACTTATAGTTTCTACATGTCGGTTTTCAGAGTTCATCATTATTTCCCTTGATCTTCACCACTGATAATCACTGTAAGGAAGTAAAATATGATATTAACAATAACAAAATGATTTTCACAAATTAAAATATTGAAGGATCGAAGGTATATAACAAATAATTTATAATTAATTCTAGAAAAATTAGAACAAGGTTCTTTTTTTTTAAGAACAAATTAACAATATAAATAATTAAAGAAGGGGCTTATGGCAAAAAAAAAAAAAGAAAAGAAAATTCAACCACATACACACTAAAGCCCCTAAAACACATTCATGGTAGCATATCAATCTTCCTAGTAACACTTGAATCTGCTGAAATTGATCTACTTCACTATTCTCCTTAAACATATACGCTAATAAAAGCAGAAAAAAAGGTTGATATTGCTAATCATATTCTTGCATAAATGAAATGCATCACTAGCTAGGTTTTAATAAACTCCCCCACCTTCTGCAAAAGGGAGAAAGATAGAGGGGAGAAACCAGGTAGAACTACTCTCGCTTTACAATATGCGATTCATCCTACTTATTAAGAACAAAACTAATGTGGTGTCTCGTGATTTATCTAAGACTACCCACTTTTTTTCAATCACAAATTTAGAGTGTTTCATACAAAGCATATATATCATTCTCAAATGATCACATAAGTAAATAAAAGAATGTTTGATCTAGTTTGTATGAAGTTTACTTACATCTTGCTCATTTTCCTCGTCTATCTTTATCTTCTAAAAAAACAACAAAAGGAAGCTAGAATATGAAACGCATGCCACAATGGAGCTTCAAATTCTTACCCTATTAAGGTTTCTTAATTAGAAGCTAAAAGTAGAGGCAGAAGCGAACAGGAGGAAATGGGACCAATTAGAGATATTTGAAGGAAAAAACTATAACTCAAACCAGAAATTAGGCTAAACACCTTAATATTTCAAGTGTTGTAGCATTACCTTGTAGCATAGCAAAAGAAATAGAGCTAGCAAGAGTGAAAATCAAGTGAAGAAAAAAAGAAGAACAAGAGAAACAAGCCATAATCAAGAGAAAAAATGTGCAAGGAATAATGACACTTACATGTAGGAGGAGAGAATGGTGGGCATTACTATTAAGAAATAGTTATAGTCTTATAGATATAGGATATTTTTATAGAGAATACACTGTATAAATAGAAAAAAAAAAAAAATCAATACTAGCTAGCTATAGCTAGGGACTTATATAATTAATATGAAAAGGTTTTTGTGTAGAGATTGAGAATTTATGATAAAGAGAAGGAACACGCGTCATAGTATGGCATCACCCATCAGATAAAATCCCAGTAATAACTGAGGGAAGTATCATTTTTTTATTTAACCAACCAAAAGATTTTTTTGTTGCCATTTTTGGCAAGACAGATGTTGAGACAACAGTAGTGTGGTTTCCATTTCCTTTTTCTGGAAATCAAATAGGAGTATTTTAATCATTGAAGAGAGAGAGAGAGAGAGAGAGAGAGATGGAGGTGGAATTGGTGAAACATGGGGGGAGGGAAACAAGGCCGTTCAATGTTCAATTGGCGTTGATTCATCCAAGTCCTTCAATTCTACACTTGTGGTTTTTTGTTTCCATCATTTGGTTCTCCTTCATGGAGTACAAGTCACTTAAATCTCTCTTCCATGGAAGGTTCTGATCTCTATTTCCTCCCTAGCTAAAATGGGTGGAATGGGGTGGTACATAAATTAATTGACATTTGATCATAAATAAAAGATCCGCGGTGTATAAATTTTAGTCCGGACCTAAATTTTGAATTGGATTGAACAGAATTATTAACCTGTCCGATCGTCGATCCTTGTGTTTTCAGAATTTGATTTTTCAGTCTCGTTCAAAATTTGAATGAACTGATTTGGACCTATTAGCTGATTAAATTTAAATTTTTTTATTAACTTATTATTGTTATTTTGTCTAGAACGTTACACTAAATTCATTTTTAACACGTTTTCAGTTGTGAGAAATTAATTATGTATAAAACTAAAATTGGTCCAATCTAATCCGGTTTGGTACTAAGTTTTTCTAATCCAGGATCCGAATATATTTGTTAAAGTCTTCAGTCTAGTAAATCTCAAAATTTCGGTTCTAGTCCGAGTTTGAACTATATACATAACCCCAGCTCCACTTACTAGAGGGTCCATCATCATTTGTGAGAGAAATTAGACTAAATTATAGACCTAATGCGGTTTAAATTCTCTCATATTGAGTTGCTTTGAAATGGTACTATATATTAGCTGTAACTGTCAAGTGAAAGTTAGTACGAGTAGTCTTCAAAAATTAGTTGCAGTTGTATCTGTTGTTTCAAAAAAAAAAAAAAAAAAAAAATTGGTTGTAGAGAGAAAAAAGAACAACCTCCAAGTTGTAAGTTATTGCTGAAAAACTAGCTGTTGTTGCCAAACATCAGCCTTAGCGATGGCGGTGAAGGGGGAGGGGGGATGACTACTGAGAATGAGGTAGGCATGAGTAAAGTATAAATGCATGTGGGATGCTTGGTTAAGAAAAGGACAGTGCACGCCCCTGTTCGTTGGAGGCCAAGGCTGAGAGCACACATAGTACACACGACACAACACGGGTTAATCTAAGACCACATTGATATAATGATATTGATATTGATATTGATATTGATATCATTCAACTTGCAATTGCGTCGATCTCCTCCCTCTGCTTTTTAGTTGAGGCAACTCAACGTCAAATATCACATCTACTATATCTCCACTAATTTCTTTTATTTAATCGGAATTCAGAAGTCGGCAAATATCTATAAGCCACATATAATATTTTAACGCTGTTTATTAAGAAAAATTATCATGCTTTATTATAAAATGAATCCTTCAATCTCATGAATGATTGTAATGATAATAATAATTAAACAATTGATAATATTTTGACGACTAAAATAAACATAATAGGAGAACATGACATATGTTTTACGTGGAACCAAGCAAGATGTATCCGGTCGGGCGGCGCCTCCCGAAATTGCGACAACAACTTATGACAATTTATTTCTCGGTCGTGAACTATCATACCTTATAGTTCTACAATTGGGGCATCGGAGCTCATGGGACACTTTTTCTGACATTCTCATGACGCCTGACCTCTTGATAATCACACTGCAAACTAAGTTTATCTTTGAGATTAAACCGAATTCAAGACACAAATCTAACACTACAAGTAAACCTAACACTCTCCTTATCTGGAGTAGTCATCACGAATAGATAATAATCCCTTCAATCAGAACACTATTATTGATGATAATACACTTTTCTATTAGTATTACTAGCTAATTGTGTAACTATAAGCTATTCCTCATTCTTTTAAGAAGGTAATTGCTTTGTGTATTTGTTGCTTACATTTATAATGTACTGTTCTTTTTCTAATAAAGAGTTCTTTCTATTTTAACTGAATTGTGTTGAATTGAAATCAATGTGCACTAATAGAGTCTAAGTGAAGTAACGTGTCATATGTTTTTTGAGAAATAGATCAAATTGGTGATTAACAACGTAACGATAGCTAAGAAAGTAATTATTTAGCATGCATGGTACCCGGAAGATGGCCCAAAATTAAACGTTGATTCTTCATTTCTTTTAAAACAGTAGGGGCAAACTACACTTTTTAATCGATTGCCAACCTCGATAACTTGGGCCGCAGTTTTTTCACTAGATATCTCGTGCCCTATAGCTTGGAGAAATCAGTTGCATTCTACTTGAGTACTTGTACAACACTACAAGCTCGTGACAATGGTGTTTTTTAAGGACCATTTGAGCCAGATCAATAAATGTCTACTGGTTTTGACTTTTAACATATGCATGCAACCCCTATCGAACAGAACAACATACATTCTATTAAGGAGATATATAATTGATTGGACCTACAACCATCGATTTAAGCTTTTGGTTGAGTTGGTCCGTTCACATGGTATGAGAGATTCAGCGACCAAAAGGTCTTGAGTTCGAATCCTGGGAAGCCCCTCTTGCTCCTATTAAATAGTTAAGCCAAAGCACAAGGTATGGAGAGGTCTATCTGTGCATGATCCATGCTTCAAATCCAATGGGCATTCGCGTGAGGGGGCTTATTAAGGAGATATATAATTGATTGGGTCTACAACCATCGGCTTAAACTTTTGGTTGGGGTGAGTCCTTCACATGGTATCAGAGCCAGGTTTCATCCTTGTTTCCATAACTCTTGTTGGCCCACATGTTGAGTTGGTCTCTTCACACACTCCCCTGGGGATTTCGGTAGAGAAACACCAACCCTTGTCATGGTTAGATAAGGAACCAAGCTTACTATATATGTTAGGAGCGCAGTTACACATCTTTCACCTTTCTTAATACTCATGGTTAAGTTCAACTTCAACAAGTAAAGAGTTGCGTAGGAGCCAAAATAAGATGAATCAAGGCTCAGAGCAACGAGAACGTTGAAGAATGAGTATGAAATGAATTGAACGGAACATACTGGCTTGAAATGAGATTCATAATGAATGACACGCCCTTATGGAATCTGATTTCAAGTCGTTCAGTTCAGTATCGTTTACTTCAAGGCTTCAAGCCGTTCATTTCAGGCCATATACTTTTTCTAACATAGATTACTATTCATTTATTTGAGTTGAGTTCAGTTTAGACCGTTCGATTCAAATACTTTCAAGCGAACTGAACACAACCTAAATGAATAATTGAACATAACCTTAGCTATTTACAATCTCTTTCAAGGTTCAAGGTGGCAAGTCTTAAGAGAACTACTTATCTACTTGATGACTAATTAACCTAGATTCGAACACTAGCTAGCCCTAATAGTAATCAAAAGAGATGTTTTTGGCTTAAGGTCAAAAGAAACATGACGTGAGATAGTCTTTATGGGGTCATGTCATGTCATGTTAGGTGAACCTTTTTCGCTTTTAATTAATTTATTGATTGCTTAGGCCCTTTTCAATTAATACTTAAAGACTTACAGTATATATTTATACTAGTAATAATCTTTTCTCCAATCATTGTAAGGTCCAAAAAGATTGGATCTTTTCGTTTTTAATATGTGGCGTTTTAGTCTTAGAAGCGTGGCTCTTCTTCTTACTTGAAGATACAACTACAAGTTTACAAATTACAAGTACCTTTTGCTCAACAAAAAATCCATCATCTAGTTAATCTTTTGCTCACATGCATGTGCTTCAATTGTACTAGCATCCACATAGCAATAAAATGGCAATTAGTATTTCATTTTTCTTTTGGCATGGTTTTGTGTACATATATACCAACTTTAATCACAAGCTTAAACCAATGGATGACAATATAATTTTATTTAGATTTTATCTAATAATAGGGACTCCTCATAAAAAAAAAATGCCATTAAATATAAGTTGTGGGATTTTTTTGGTGCTTATTAATTAATAAGGAGGAGAACAACCTCACACAAATAAACCAAAGTAAATTGCTACTCTAGATGACCAAGCCACTCCACAATTGTCTTCCAAAAGTATAGTATCGAGCTCTTGAGGTAAGATTCAAAGAATAAAAATGTTCGTTCCTCTTGGTTCCTCTCTTAATGAGTTAACCAAGTTGGTGCTCCGTTAGCTTCTTTATAACAATGTTTCAAATTCAATATCTAGTCTTCAAGAACAATAATGTCTATGCGCATTTTGGTAGTGTGAAGGAAAGGGCATCGCCAAACAATATTGTTTTAAGCCAAACAAAGCACTACTTGTGAGTCCAATCCATCACACAAGTAAATGCAGAAAGCTTTTGTGCCATGTTCAATCAACAGTAGAGACATATGATCTCTCTCAAGTCATTGTACAAATGACATAATTTATTAACAAAAGATCTTACCAATCAACTACTCTAGCACTCACGATGTCACGAATAAGTTCTCCTCCCTTCACACTTCCCGGTTGCCTTTTGATTCTCCTCATATTTTAGAAATAAGGATTCCCAAGTTATTGAGATTAGGACCTTTGGGTTGCAATTGCTTTGATGGGAAAACATGCTCAATTAGGTATTACTATGGAATTATGGATGCATGCGGCATAAAAGCGACTGTTAAGAGTTAACAGTGGATTTTTGTAGGAAAATAAGTTAATGAAATCGAAAATAACTATGAAAAAAAAAATAAAAACTGTAGAATTTTATAGGGTATCTTAACATTTCAGCTAGTAGAGCTTATCAAAACTGAAGATGCCAAGTATTCTAATTGCTGACTTATTTAGAATTTTGTACTTATATTGAGACATAATGACTCAATTTAATTTCAAAACTCCTTTATATCCAATCAAACAAGTTTTTTTTCTTTTATGAATTCTAAGGATAAGATAAGACCATTAGCTAGGCAACATCTTATAATAAGAGCCAATCTGGTCTTTTAATATTTTACTGGTAGCAAATGCATCAAAGGAACCAATCCATAGAGGTATTGGTGGACTAAAAAGTGAGTGGTGAAATGTGCTTAATAGGTCAAACCTTGTTAGGTTGCTTATCAAAGATTATAAAGAAAAGATAAACAAAACAACATACTACGTTAGGTAATGGTCCTTTTAAGTTAATAATCAACGCAATTCAATCAGAATATTCTCTCCACGTTTCAGCCTCCCATTTTTAACATTTTGTTCCGCTCAATTCAATTCAGGTTATTTAGTTCATAGCATACATTTATTTCCTCGCAGATTATTATGCATTCATTTGAGTTCAAATTGTCCTATTCAGTTCGATTTAATTTAGTTTAATTCAAATACTTTCACGCAAACTAAACACACCCTTAGATCGTCTTTATTCATATTTGTTCAACCTCCATCACATAGTTATCTGATCTCACAAGACTTGTTTTTTTTTTTTTTTTTGTGTGAATTTAGAGATAGTTATGAATTAGAAAAAATTGCCGCCAACCCCCCTATATAGTGTGGTTTTAGCGAAAAACCCCCCTATAAAAAAAAAAACTTGTAAGGAACCCCCCATATGACAAAAACGTTTTATTAAACCCCATCTCCGACGGGTTTTTGAATTTTCCGGTGAATGTATTTTATTTGACCGTTTTGCCCCTCTCTAATATATCTAACTTTTCCCCATTTTTTCCCTCCAAACGTGCAAAAAATATTGGAAAAGAAAAGGAAAAAAAAACATTGAACTCAGAGAAGAGAGAAATTGAGGAAATGAGAGGGATTTCAAAGGCGGGAACAATGGATATGTTAGTTGCAATGAATGATAATGGGGTAAAATTTGGGGAAAGGGTAGATAATATTAGAGAGGGGCAAAACTATCCAAAAAAATAGAACCTAATCGGAAAATTCAAAAACTCACCGGAGAGGGGGGTTTACAAAAATGTTTATGTCATATAGGGGGATTCTTTAAAACTTTTTTTTTTTATAGGAAAGTATTTCACAAAAACCACATTATATAGGGCGGTTGGCGGCAATTTTTCCTATGAATTATGATTAGACGGATTGAAAATCTTGCAACCTGTAACCGTTTCAAATACGGCAGTGTTGCTGGACTAATAAACTATAGTAGTGGTTAAATGGGTTAGTTAGGTCACGTCTTTTTAGGTCAATTTCAATGATACTGATATATTTCCGTCAATCGTTATCAAGCCACTTTCCAATTCTTTGATAGCGTGGCTTATCTACAAATACCCCATTTCCCATAAATCATATTTTGAGGAGGTATTGTCCTTTGGTGAAAACTTATAGATTAGTATTCATTTTGCTTATATGCACGTGCTTGAATTCCACTTATATATATATGACTGAAATGGATCTTGGAGTATATTTACTTAGTGATTTATCCAAATGATATCTGACCCACTGATAAATGAAGGCATAAAATGTAACACTCTGGCGTTCACACCTAAGGACATTTCTAACGCTAAAACCCTGTAAAAAGGTTTATTTATTTGCCACATCATCCACCCACAAACCTCACTTATTCAAACCTCTCTTTTCCTATGCTACAAACCATGCAAAAGTTTTACGCCACATCAGAAGCCAAAAACGTAAACCAGGTTTGTCTAGACAAACTGGTTTGTACAACCTAAGGTTTTTAACCCTTTTTTTTATTTTTTATTTTTTTATTTTTACAATGGTGAGTAGGTTTTTAGCCGACAAACCTCTTAAAAAGACCTTACATCGGAGTTCTTATGAGACTCATTTTAGTGGTTGGAAATCAGGATTGATGCTCAACATGCCCTGCTTGGCAAATAGGTAATAACAAGTGGCATTGAAAGTTGGTTTATAAATTTGGTAGGTAAAAAACAATGTCAAAATCTGACCCAAGAATCGCTTGTCAAATATCACTGTATACATACAATATAATCGGTCCCATAACTAATAGCACATCCTTAAGTGTTCACAAACTAAAAAGATGCAAGGATGAATATTTTAAGTTGAAGTTCAATAGTAATTAGTTCAAATATTTATGCAATAATGCTTCCCTTTCTAAGTAAGAGTTTGATAATATCGAAGTTAGTTTGGGTAAAATTCAACCACAAAAGGTTAGAAAAACAAAGGAAACAAACGAGGTGTTTTTCAAAATATGTTCATGAATTTTTATTATTTAACAATGTATCATTATAGATATCTGTATCCGTTTTACGGTTTTTAATTACGAAGTAATACATATGAGTATTTTTTACTTCCATTCAGGAGACTCGAATATGAGACTTTATTTATGAGATTATTTTAGCTAGTGAGAGACAAAAAGAACAAAATGGGCCACTTCTTTTTCTTTCAGTCAAGTTATGTTGGATCACTTTCTTCAAACTTTCATGTGTGTAAACAAGTCCTTTTTAAGGCGGCCCAAAATCCTATACCAAAATTAACCGGCCCAGCCCAATTGTATAAATCTTGTCGGTAAATTATCAGTAATTTAATTTAATATAAAGAAACTGAAAATTAAAACTTACTGTTTTGCTAGCTGGATTTTAGCTCCCACTAGAGAGAGAAATTGAGAGGAGAGAGAAAAAGGGCGTTGGGAGTCGATCGGCGATGGCGTCGCCGGCGACAATCCGATGGTGCACATTTGCTCTGTCGATTTACCTTCTCATCCAGCCGTCCATCTCCATTTACTGTGATGAAGACGATTGCTATGATCTACTTGGGTAATCAATCTTTGATCTTCAGTTTCTGTGTTTTCCCCAATTTCATTTTGGGACTGGAGATTGATTTGTGGTTTTGGTAATTTTAGGGTTTCTCAAAATGCAAACGCTTCGGAGATCAAGAAATCCTATTACAAGCTGTCGTTGAAACAGTAAGTTGTTTTCTGGTGTTGTAATTGTTTCGACGTTTACAAAGATTGAATGTTCCATTTGATTTGATTTTTTCTGTAAATGTGTTGCGTAGCCATCCGGATAAAAATCCCGATCCTGAGTCGAAGAAGCTGTTTGTAAAGATTGCAAATGCTTACGAGGTATATAATGTTTAGGTTTTACCAATTTTTGTTGTTGTTGCTAGATTGTTGAATTTTGTTGTGGTTTGAGCTTTTATCAGCTCCAGCTAGATGATGTTAGATGGAAGTATTTCATTTATTGTGTGCTTAAGATAATGGGATTGCTCAATTGTGTTTCTGTCACTTTTGTTTGTCTGTTAAACTTGATTTGGGATTAAGATGATGGGGAAATTATATGGGATTGCAATTCAATTGGTTGCCTTTTCATGCGAATAAAACCTAGCTTGTTGCAAAATTTCAATTATCAACAACATTGGGCCAAACTTTTGTTTTTATTTTGAATTTGATCTGGAATTAAGATGATGGGGACATAATCTAGGGTTGCAATTCAATTGGCTGGCTTTTCATGTGAAAAAAATCTAGCTTGTTGCACATTCGCAATATTATCATCATTGACACCATTGGGTCAAAGTTTTTCCTCATTTATGATTTCTCAGTAAAACTTAGCCAATTTCAAAAGAGAGGTAGACGATTAATGGACAAATGAACCATGGACTTCTACAAGTGAAATGAAATGAAGAAGCTACTATGGTTGACATGAATTGGTATGACCTTTTTGCATTGTGTATCATGTGGTGAGTAGTTATTTAAAATTTGCAAATTATATGTATTGCATCAAATAGGTTTTGGCCTATGTGTATAAAGCATTCAACTTTTCTGTGCTCTAGGTGGCTTAAAATTATTATCTTTTTGATTGGTGTTTGTGTGAGTGATCTTTTCTTCTTTTGGACTCTCCTCATATTGGAATTGGTGCATGAATCTGTGATTGCTTGGCTTAGGCCAGGATAAAATACTTTCAATGCTTTTGTTCTGCTCCCCTTTGTGTTTCAACTTTGATAAAATGCTGCTTTTTTCTGCAGATTTTAAAGGATGATGAGACGCGTGCACAATATGATTATGCAATTGAACATCCTGAGGAGGTAATCAGTGTTCATTCTGTTTATCACCAGAATATAGCATGCAAGAAATTTTTTGATTACTCACGCTTATGATGCTCCAAGTGCCCTTGTAAGAATTAGTTAGTGGACTGATTGATAGAATGATAGGATGATCGAATGCATTTCTGGGTTTTTGTGGTGACTCTGGTCTAAGGAGATTGTATTTTAGCTATTCTTTCGTATGAGCTTGGTCTCAGTAATATTTCCTTTTCTATAGATGTATAANTTTTTTTTTTTTTTGGTGAGCCCACAGACTTAATTGATCTAATGTATTTGTGTCTTCTTGATTCTTTAGGTGTTTTATAATACTGCTAGATACTACAAAGCTTACTATGGTCACAAGACGGTGAGGACCACCTTTCTTTATGTTTGAATTGCTACCTATATGCAACATCATTCTGCTAACCTTGTTCTACTTTCCATTACAGGATCCTCGTGCTGTTCTAGTTGGTCTTCTTCTGATTCTCTCTGGATTTCAATATGTGAACCAGTGGACAAGGTACAATCAGGTATCCATGACTTGCATTGATGCAACTATGTCTTTGTTATAGTTCCATCAAATTGAGAAAACTTGGTGTGAAGGAATGTATATGTCATGCCTATTTTAGCACACGAATGATGTATAGTCATAGCTTTTGGTTTTAGTTACACTCTTCACTTCATTTGGAATTTTGAAGATAATGACTCATAACTTACCCAATCAAGGTTGAAATATCATGTTCATTTCAGGACAGATGTGATGGATTTGGAAAAAATTATGTGGTGTTGAAAGTATGAAGTCTTCCTTCATACCACATATTTATGTGAGAGTTATGAAGTCTTTTTGTGCTTAGATAGTTAGATATACTGTTTACAAGTTTCTTCTGCTGACAGTCAGAAACCAGTTAAAAGATTTGACTGTATATAACCTGTTCATATCCATAATTGCCACTTCTTGCAGGCTATGGAGATGGTCAAGAAGACACCTGCTTACAAAAATAAACTACGGGCTTTGGAGCTCGAACGCTCAGGGGGAGTAACAAGTAGGAAAAAGAATAACAAAATGGATAAGTGAGTATATCTTCTATTTTGTACAAATTATTGACTTATGGATCTGATGTTGAACTGTTTAGATTTGGATCACTTTTGATGGGATTGTGGTACCGAGTGGGTTTTATTTGCAGGAACATGAAGGAGGACCTTAGCAAAGAGCTTGACTTGCAGATTAATGGAGCAGAAAAGCCATCTGCGTGGGGCCTAATTGGTGTTCGCTTTGTCCTTCTACCATACACTCTCATCAAGGTTAGATTATTTTTACTTCATAGTCATATGGATTGAATCGAAGCAGCAATGATGGTATAGAGGTTTACCTCATATATTCTCTGCTGTTCAGTCATCTTTCATCCTCGATGATGGCATTGGTAACTTTTCTTTCATGTGCTTTTAGCTTCTTTGCTGGCATGGATGTTGGTTTTGGAGATACCAAGTTAAGAAGGCTCCGTATTCTTGGGATGACGCATCATACCTCACACGGAGATCACTTGGTGTACGCAGTGATGCGTGGAGAAATATTGGTAATTACTATTCCCATTCTCTCTGCAGTCTGCATTAGAATGGCATTATTTCAAGGACAATATATGGGCTGGCTGTGATTTTCACATGATTCATGTGCCAACTGGCTATGGGTTGTGCCATGCTACTTATATTGCTGATTTTGTTTTTTTTTTTTTTTCCTCTCTCATCAGCAATATGTTGAGTAATCCTTGCATAAATATTATGTCCCACTAGCTACAAGAGCACATATATGGTTTTTTTTTTTTTTTTTCCACTTCCAGAGCAGATGGAGAGCTTTCTATGCTTTTGTTTTTTTTTTTTAAAAAGTCCTTGATGTGCCACCATCAGTAATGACTGCAGTCTTGGGGATGACTATGATTCGGAGACATTGCTTTATCATTTTGGAGTTGTCATGGCTTATGTTTTAGTAGTTTTACATATATGAGAACATAGGTTTTGCACAAGTTTTAGTAGTTCATCTGAAACTCTTATGGTTGACCAGTCTATTACTATCTGCATCTTGCATATGTGGTGAGTGCCAACTATGAAGCTTTTCTAATAAATGATAATAATTTGATTCTCAGATGAGCACACTAAGGATGATCTTGTTCAGAGAAAACTTTGGGTGACATCTAACAAGGAGAGCTACTTAACAGAGATGCGGAGAGAATCCAAGCGTCGAAGATAGCTGGTTTTCTTCTCCCGACAATTTTGCCCCTTTGAGATCCTCTTATCACACACTTGACACTCCCCATTACCAATATACTATTACTGTCTTCCTTGGGGTGGAGGCTGTCCAATTCATCATATAGTCATATAGACATAAAGTTGTAACTTAAAAGACTGTTTTAGACTCGAATTCAGGTTCTGTATACGGTTCTTACATCCAACATTACACAATGACGTGTAGGGCAAACGTTTACACTAAAATTTTGATCCCAGCTAAAGGGATGACCAGAGACTGCCTTGTGTTGAATTCTTGGAAGTTGTAGGTGAGAGAGCTTTGTGTTCGGCGGTGTGATAAGCGAGGCTCTGAGTCAAAAACTCGCATCATCCTCACTTATTCACTTGCCTTCATGTCTTTCTTGAGATTCATTTATACAACAGTTGTGACGCAGATGATAGCATAATGGATTCTGATGATATCATTTGTCAGTTGTCTCATGCACCGATTGTTCAGTCATTTAACTGCTGGGTGCAACTATGTCCATGTTTATAGTCTCTACATATCCATATGAGGTCAAGCACAATGCAATGGCACTTCTTTCTTCGAATCAATACGAGGGTGGTGATAGCTGATTAGGGCTGTCAAATAGGTCGTGTCGGGTCGTGTTCGTGTCAAAGTTAAACGTGTCGATAATCTCTCGACCCAAACCTAACCCGTTTATTAAACGGGTTCGAAATCCTTGACCTTGACCTGACCTGTTTAATAAACGTGTTACCTGCTTATGATCTATTAACCCGTTTATCCTATTTTATTTTTCCGAACTAGTTAGAAATTAAGAAAAACATATAACTTTACGTAAAATTCAA
>BSSO01000790.1:0-28621 GCA_030267885.1 Mesembryanthemum crystallinum
CAACTTTCAAACATGATGAAAATTATTATTGGAAAATAACTTTTGGAAAATTCAAAATTAGAACTCGATGTTGAAGTACATAAGACAACATAACAAGATATTAAATTTTTTTCATAACTAGACCTATATACCAAATACGACACAAAAACGTAACTAAGTAACATGTAATTTTGTTTATTCGTGCATCGCAAGGGATCACAAACTAGTTTTTACATTTATATAATTACAATTATTCATGGTTAAAGTTGTGTGTTGTACCATGAAAAGTCCAATGTCAAAAAAAAATATGGGACGGAGGGAGTACTAGTTTAGTACAAATTTTTAGATGACCTAGTAGTAGATATTGGTCACCAGTTCTATTGTTTACAATTTGTAATATATTAGGCGAATCGATATGTTCTTTTGTGTAATTTAATTGTGTTGCTTGGTCTATTTTTATATTTAATTCGAATACACATTCGGTAAATAATATTGAAATATGTAAAGGGGTTATGAGACAAGAGATGAGACATAGAATGAAATATAAAATCTTTAGCGGAAATTCTATACAAGTACTTGTGTTGGAATGAGGTTTAATTTTTTTAGGGAAATTATATATGGCGTCCCTGTGTTTTACACTTTTCTATGTGGTGGACAATATTTTTTCAAATTTTACATGATACCCTTCAGTGTTGACAAAATTTACATGGTTCCCTCCCCTTAACTATTTTGTTGCAAAAATGCTAAATTTTACCAATGAAACTCATCCTCAATCATATAACATACTTTCTCACCCCACCACTTCACTATTAACGAACATATTCATCGAACTACTTGATGTAGCAAGTTTTGAAGGTGGCTACTTTACTATAAGAAAATTATAGAAAAAATGGTCCATATGAGCGTTTGAAGACTCCCAAAGTGTCCTACATGGTTTTATGAGCATAAGTTAGATGTTGTGTATTGAGAAAATGGTTCAATGAAAATAAATTACTCATTTCGAAAACAAGTTTTGTTTTAAATGGTCATCACGTAGAGTACTCCAAGATTACAAGGGTACCATGTAAAATTTGAAAAAAGATTGTCCAACATGTAGAAAACTCAAAAACACAAGGGCAACATATAGATTATCCCATTCTTTTATTTCTCATTTTAGAAGGACTCTATTTAATACCACCCCAATTTTTAGTAAATACCACCCAATTCTAAAATGCAAAGACAAAATTACCCCACCCTCAAAACTTCAACCAAGATTCACGGACCACCACGTTACCACCACCCTCAAAACGTCAATTAAGATTCACAGATTCATGGACCATCAATTCGTTTCGCTATGGCAACCGATCTCCTCAACTCTTGCCACCATCAATCCTGTGTTCCATTTTCCTCAATCAACTTTTTTTTTTTTTATTTATTTATTTATTTATTTATTTATAAAAAAAGAATGAGGACCGCTTCTCCCAGGAGCAGCGCTCCTGCTACTCTTGTACTGGGAGCAGAGCAGCATGAGTGCTGCTTCAAGGAGCAGCGCTCCTCCTGATTTTCTTTTTTTTTTTATTTTAAAAATGTAATTCATGGGGTAGGAAGCAAAATACGAGAAGGGGAATGATAAAATGAATATGGTGGTGAACGTTCTTTGGTGCTGGCGACCGAGGCTGGGGGTTTCAATTATTTGATTAAAAAGTGGGTGGGTGGGTGGGTGGTATTGACTAAGTACTGGGTGGTATTAAGCTAGATTGTTTTAGATTCCACTCTTGTAAATTGTGGAATACTCGTACTAAGACAAGGAGGATATGGCAAGTTCAACTATCCACCGTTATAACTCTCCTGGCTTTAGCTCGCAACTACAAACAGGATAAGCAAGTTTGTCGACTGTAAGTTAACTCTTGTTTTTTTACCCCTCATTTCAAAACAGAATATTATTAATTTAATGTTTTTGCCCCAAATTGCACCATTAGTGCTCGTGTCTTTATATCTAATCTATGCATCAATCCTTGAACATACATACTTATATTGTAGGAGTAGTAACTCAATTACTTGCATTCTTTTTATGCTTGACTGTATTTTCTCCATATCAAGATTAATAATGATTATTTGTAGTCAAAGTGATGCCTGAATGTAGTGATAAATCTAATGAAATTCCAATAATATTAAAGTTTATTTCAAGATGGAGGTAGCATTAGCTTCGATGATTATTATTATTATTATCACAGCATTTGGTCAGAAGATCACAGTTCCAGATGCAGTTTTTATAAAAAAAATATCAACAAGAATATTGGTTCCCTCAACTTTGATAGTTATTTTCCTTTTACTTATAACGATTTACAGGTGCTATGCTCGCCTGCCTCTGAGAGCTACGAATTGTCAGAAAGAAGAAGTGTATGTGGACACAGCAATGAGGTGCATTAAGCCACTACTAATTTGTTATAGCTAGCTAGATATATTATGTACACTTACGACAGAAATTTGAAATCCCTTGCTAAGCTTTAGTAACGGATTATTGATAGGAATCCGTTATTAAAGTTATTAGCGACGTTTTTAGCAACTAATATATTAAAATCTGTTGCTAAGACTAGGTATTAGCAAGGAGAAATTATTATATGGTGTCATGGATCAATGATCTGTTCTCTCAAATAATGATATGTTTACCATATTTTTTATGAGGTGATTGGGTGTTGATTACATAATTATGTGAGAGAGGGAGAATTAGTCCTCCTCTCAACAATACATGTCCATTTCATGAAGATTACCTATATTTTGAAAGAAAGATTACCTATATGTTATCTCTATTCATGTTATTTTTGTTGATATTTATTGTTGATTGTTGATTTTTGTTACTTGTACTTATTTTTGTTGATTTTACTGATTTTTGTTCATTCGATATATTTGGCATAGAGCGATTTAGCTGATTTTTATTGATTTTTACTGATTTTACTTATTTTTGTTGATTTTTGTTGAAATCAATATAAATCAACAAAAATAAGTTTAAGGAGAACAAAGCTAACTCTATATTATTTTATTTAAGCCATTTTTGATTACTTGTGGGAAGTTTTTTTAATTTTGAGAGATTGATCAGTTTTTATTTATTTACTTTTTTTTTTTTGGATGGAAAGAGATTGACCAGTTTTAATTTGATGAATGTTTGACAGCTGAGGCCGAAGAAGATGTTTCAACCGAAAGATATCAGGTGATCAAATCAAACCTGCTCAAAGAATGAAGGCCGTTGGATCATCAGTAGTGCAAGCTTTGGTTTTATTGGTCTTTCAATTCAATTTCTTTCTAAGTCCTTAAGAAGTATTTCCCTTATGAATACTAGTCTTTTGTTGCACGCGATGCGTGCATGATTAAAAAAGTTTTAAATAAAAGATTGGTGATTTTAAAGATACATTTGAGTTGGCATATTGAATGTAGTTTTTATTGCACAATGTATTCGTGATTTCATGAATAAATGATAATTTGTATAGTAATTAGATTAATAATTTGCATACAGTTAAGTGGCAAATTACTGTTCAATTCAAGTGATCAATGACGTTGAATTGAAGCGAAAAAGAATTGCATGAATAGGTTAGACTGAACTAAAATAAATAAGGTATGTAAACGATGAAATGAATCTAAATCTTAATGTCTAATATAATCACGTTAGGATTGTCTCTTACTATAAATAAACTTGCATAATATGAAATAACAAAATATTAAATTTGCACAAACATAATGTAAAAATTTAAAAAATTAGATGTGAAGATATGGAGTAGAATAATAGATAAAACAAATACTTTTTTTTTTTTTTTGTGGGAAAAGATGAAATAAATACTTGCTTCAAATTAAAAAAATAAAAGACAAAATGATTTGTATACTATCAGAGCAATTTATTTGATGAGACTAACCACTACTGTGAGAGGTTTAAATCATGGGAAGTAACTGCTTTGGGAGAGTGATGTTTAAGGGAGAGGGAGACAACTGCTCCATGCGGTTTATGATCGTGGAGGTTTTCTATATATTTACAACAATTCCATGTCCTTCCTTTTTTCTTTTCTCTTTTTTTGCTGGTCATATGTAAATTACAAATGTGTCCTTACTAATTTATGGGTAGGAGTGCAATTGATGAGGGTATTTTTGGAAAACACAATTTGGACACCAAGTGCTCAGGAATCGGCTTATTGAGAGTTATAGATTCTTGTGATACTACATTTTTGAACAAGTGATGAATAATAGCATACCAGAAGATATGTTCTTCCCAATTATTTGATTGCTTGAATTCTGACTTTAATTTCAAATAATTCAAACCAAGTTATGTACCTAAATCTCGATTCTATTAATAACATGATTGATTTTTGCTGTTCAAAAAAAAAAAAAAAAGGTTATGTACCTAAGTGTAATGTGTGCAAAAACTTTATCTATAACATTCTTGCAGATTGCTCTATATCAAACCGGTGCTACATACAGGGGCGTTCATACATGCCTTCTACGGGAAGCTTGGTAGGTGTACCTCACTCATGGCAGAGCTAATTGCTATCCTTCGTGGGCTTCAAGTGGCACAACATCTTAACTTCCCGAAATTGATTGTTGAAACAGACTCAGAACTTGCTTGTGATTTGCTACAGTCCCCAACGTCTCGATTCAACCCATACTACTTCATCGTAGAGCAATGCAAAGAACTTCTTAATCGTGCAAATTGGCAAACCAAAATTCAACATGTTTACCAGGAGGCGAATGCAGCTGCTGATTGGTTAGCAAACAATAATTTTGGATTGGGTGACTTATTTTGTGAATTTCACGCCCCCCCTCCTAGTATGATGAATGTGCTCTTCGCAAATCTAGTAGGATTCGCGAGGCCTAGAATGATTTCTATGTGATTTTCTATTTGGGCGTTTTCGCCTTCCCATACACCAAAAAAAAAAAANAAAAAAAAAAAAAAAAAACGGTGCTACTTTTCAAACAATATATAAGTGATGTTTTTGGACCTCGAATTGACGTTTGGTAATTTTAGGGAAATTGCTATGTTTTACAAGTGGACTTAATTAGAATATATATTTTGAAAATAGTTATAAATTTTTTAGTGACAGCCACGGTAAAATATTCCTTTCAAGTTTCAAACTTATACTAAGGTACAATGTATTTAAGTAGAAAAGTATCTAAATACCAATGAGCTTGGACTTTACTTCCAAAAGTATCAAAATACAAATTAGAAGTTACATATATACTACATTAACAAAAAGAAAACAAAACAAAAAAAGATTAGCTAGTCATAAAGGAGGCTATAGAACTAATTTAATTTTACAATCCAAATATGATATTCATTTGGTCCAATCTAATCATTCATCTTAAGAGGTTTTTTCATGCTCCAAGCATTGAGATAATCCACTATTATTTTCTCAGTGCCATTGTTAAATACATGTAAGTGAGCTTTTTCCATGATTGCTAGAGTTGGATAAACTCTTGATGTTATGCATGTTTTGCCTCCATCTCCAAAACTCTCCACTACTGAGTGATCAATCTGCATCCACATTTTCCCAAATAATTAACAACGTAAACCATAATTTAAATAAAAAAAAAAAACATTGAAACGCACATAGTTACCCAAATTTTTCTATATCAATCTGTTAAATTTACATACTCACCAAAGTTCTAAGAGAAAGTTTCATATCAATCAAATCCACGTCTACAAACCCTGCATATGATGGTTTGTATTCTATATCGGCCAAAGAAGACCTACCAAATCGAAATTAATACAAATTAGATAAAAAAAATGGGTATTAATTAATTTTAGAAATTGACAAAGTTTATAGCAATAACAATTTTTGAAAAAAAAAAAAAAAAAAAAAGAGCAACCTTGTGGCATCAGAACATAAGAGAACCACATATTTGTGTTGGGCCTTGAAAATTCTGAAAAAAACAGGGGTGTACTCTTCTAAGTTAAGTGAAGCCAGTGTCAAAAGCCCAAAAGGCCCAACTCCTCCTTTTACTGTTGAGCCCTTTTTAGCACACAAATCTTCTGCATTTGTCCATTTTGGATCAAATGGCTCAGCCTTGTCCAAACTTGCAAAAGAGAATGTAACTTCAACATCGGCCTACAACAACATGACATCAGTTTCTGTAAAAAAACACTTCAATTTCAGGCACTTCATGTGTTGGGTAGATTATCAAGCACATTTTCATTTGACCCAATCCGAATCGACTCGATATTTTTAAAATTAAAAAGGTAAAAATTGATCTGATCTAGAAAATAGAGGCACCTAATCCAAAAATCAGTAAAAGCCAACTTGTACCAAATTTGTAAAGTAGTCTCCAGGTCTTTTTCATACACGTGGTAATTTGTTTTTGAGGAATTGATTATATTATCACCGCACTTAGTAAAAATAATCATATAAAAATCTACGCATTAAAGTTATATTTAAATAGTGTAACAGGTTTATAAAACAAGTAGACTTATAAATGAGTAGAAAACATCAACTTTAGGCTTTTTGGTTCAAGGAAACAAACCTGTGCTACAGTTATCCCCTTAATTTCAACATACTTCCCAGTGGCAATTTTGTGGTTGATGACCTGAACTTTGTTGCTTCGAAGGGTTTCCAATTCTTCAACAGGCCATTGTAGTAATTGTTTCCCATTTTTGTCAAGCCACACCGACCTCGGTATTGCCTGATTTAACATAAATGCCCAAAACAAAATATTACTAACAAAAATTGGTTCAATGAAATCATTTTTTCGGAAATAGTTTGTGTCTTTATCATCATTTCAGTTGATAATGTGAATACTAATTACGAAATCAAAGTCGATGGAGAATTTTACCTGAATTCCAGCCCATCCTTTTTCAATATTTTGGAGGTTACTAGTGGACTCGTTGGCCCAACCCCACAAGATCCTACGACTCTTTTTAGGGTCAAAGAACGACTTCGATGCATAAAAGTTACCATAATCATATCTCAATCCAGCCCGACCATCAACAGAAGTATTATCCGGATAATACCTGTCCCTATTCGGGTCATACCTTCCAACAGTATAGTAGTCAAATCTAGTCTCATCCAAGCTAACCTTTAACACATGCTTCACATTCACCCCTAGCACGGATGTATCCAATCCGAATCGTCCCCGTGTCGAGACCGGATAAAAATCAGGGCATTCCCACATCCCGGTATTCGGGCTCGAATGCAACGGATGTTGGGCCTTGACCCATGTCTTGAAATCCTTACTCCTATACAAATGTGCCATCCCCCGGACCTTCCTTCTTCCACCCACAACCATCTTCCAATGCCCATTGCTCCACCACGCAGTAGTCGGGTCCCGGAAGCAACTCGCATTCATGTCGGGGCTCGGGGTTATGATCGGGTTGTAGTCGGGTTTGACCCATTCCCGGAGATACGGGTCGGATACGTTGGCCGGGTATGCAATGTTTTGGACTTGGCGGTCTTGGTAGTCCAGCCCAGTATAGAGGATAACGGGCCGGTTATTGGGTAGGATCGTAGCCGAACCGGACCAGGCCCCGTTTATGTCAAAGGGCCTGGATTGTGAGATAGCGGGCTGAAGGGCCTCCCAATTGATTAAGTCTTTTGACACTGAATGGGCCCAAACAATGTCACCCCAATTAGAACCCCGAGGATTGAATTGGTAAAAAAGATGATATAAACCTTTGTAGAACATAGGTCCTGTTAAATAATTAGAATTAAAAAAAAAAATGTTAATTGAAATATAATCATCAACTACTCCCTCTGTTTTTTTATAAGTGTCGTTTTCGCTTTTCGAGGTTGAATTTTGACCATCAATATCTCTCAAAATATATAATCAAAAATTATAAAAAGTATATATTATGAAAGTACTTTTCGATACGAATCCAACAAATATTTTTTCATATTGTGAAGCAAAGTAAATTTTTCACAATTCAATAGTCAAATTTGGACACGAAAATCTAAAACGTCATATAAAAAAAAAACGGAGGGAGTAATTGATTAGGATGAAAAATTTGCAAAATATAATTTGCATGGAATAAACTTACCATTTGGATCTGTTTTGATTTGGACAAATTTTTGACGTCGCCGAAATGCCAAGTTAATGAAAAGGCAAACGAAGCATGTAAGAAATGGTTAGTGAAACTAACTATGATTGAACAAAATAATTGGGTTGCAAAACAAAAATACAAGGGAAAATAGAACTTGAATATATACGCAAATTGATTCAAGGAAATGGCCATATATGCTCACTAAAAAAAACAATTAAAAAGAAAAAATGTCAATATATCAATATATCATCCTAAGTTTAGACTAAGGTTTTGAATATTCCAAGTGATAATAATTATAGTAATAATAGCAATATATTATACTTACTACTCTATATTTGCATGTATGGTTGTAGATATGCAAGAGCTAGCTACATCATATCACCATTTATTAAAAGCACAGTATAGTCTATACTATAATTTTGGCTGTGGGAAATTTGTGCATTCATAATATTGAGCTTAATTAAAGAACAGAGAGAAATACATGTAGTTCAACTTCAGCCTAAACTAACCAATAATGAAATTTTCTCCATGCATCAGCATCACCCTCTTGTAATGCCCAAATTTTAGGTCATGAACCACATACACCTTCTACTTACTACTCCTTCCTTTCCACCGTTGATTGAAAAAAAAAAAAAAAAAAAAACTAAGATACTCGTC
Organism: Mesembryanthemum crystallinum; assembly: GCA_030267885.1. NCBI lineage: Eukaryota > Viridiplantae > Streptophyta > Magnoliopsida > Caryophyllales > Aizoaceae > Mesembryanthemum > Mesembryanthemum crystallinum. The sequence continues at coordinate 8,630 of BSSO01000790.1, forward strand.
CAACAATTTTTTTCCAAATATTATATGCCATAAATATATGTTATTCAAAAAGGGTAATAACCATAATAGAAATTGTGACAAAGATATGCTTCGATAATAGGTAGTACTTAGTAATTTAATCCTCAATGGTAAAGTTGAGGATTCAAATTTCTATCGACCTGTATTGTTTACCTTGTTTACAAATCGAACATACAGAAGTAATTTAAGAAGGACGAAGTAACGTAACGTACCATTGATCCAATAACGGGGAGGTTGAAAGTGAAAGGCAGTTCGATGGACAGTGTTGACATGGGTGGCTTCAAAAGACTGGTAATATTGAGGGTAAATCTTGTGACTTGCTTCAACCAAATGATGATGATTACCACTAATTTTCAAACATATAATAAACCCTATTAAAACAGTGTTTATAATTACAGTTACGGTTAGTTTTTGATGGTTTGCCATCAGAATTTGATGGAAAGAGTGAGAGAGAAAGGGAGAGAGTGGGGTAGAGTGAGAAATGGATGGATATGATGTTGAAGGATGAAGAAGAAGAGATGATGTATTTATAGAGTGAAAAAGTGATGATAAATGGAACTAATTAACTACACTAAAATCATCATGTTTTGTGTTTTGGATAATCTTTGATGTAATTTCTCTGGATACTTGCGGTTATTATTATGCGCAGTCAAATTTCCTTGCATTCTGATATTTGGCTATTAAGTTGCACGGATAATTACCAAAAAAAAAAAAAAAAAAACCTTTCATAATATTAATATTAATAACAATAATGATAATAATGATTATTGGTTTAGAAAAAATTTCATGGAATTTGGGGTTACTTTCATCAGGTTCTCTCTACAGTACAATAAAAATTCATTTATAGCTTTTAGACATTGTGAAACCAAAAAATGTACTCCCTTTGAAAAAGGTTGCATTATGAAACAATGGTACGATAAAGGGTATGCAAAAGAGTTAGATCTTATAGTTTTCTTGGTAGATAAGTTTTTTTTTTTTGGTTCCATTAGACTTATATTCATTTGACCTTTTTATTCATTGTACGTAGATGTTGTATGGCTTTTGATTAATAAACTAATTAATTTCTATTCTAATTAAAAACAACACTACAAATAAGTTTTTACTTGAGTATAGTTCAGGTCAAATATGTGAAATTGCTTTAATCCTTGGCTTTACATTACATAAACAATCCCTCAAAATGAATCTCTCATCTTATCCTCCACCGATGCAGAATCTACTTTCGCTTGGATGAAATCATTACAATTCTCTCTCGTATGCCTATACATTCATCACAACATCCTCATCTTTACTGTTACCATTGACTTATTACTATGTTAATGTTTCGCCAAATTCATACAAGTATGGTATTTCTAGTGACAACTTTATATTAGGTTATACTACATACCTTTTGATCAAGTAGGATTCTGTAACTAAAATGAACCCCCTTATATCCCTTTACAGTTCATCTCACTTTAATTTTGTATGTAACAATTTCATCAACCCCTCTTCTTCAAAAGAAATAGGTATAGTGATTACTTGAAGAGTAACTAAAAAAGAAGAATTTTACATTCCATGAGAGTCAGGTAGATCTAATTCTAGTCTTTAGAAAACGATGTAACTTGAGATGGCTTTTTTGCAATTTGATGACCTTTACTCACTCACGAAGTTACAAATGCTTTGAGTTTCTACACAATGGTATCAAGCACTATACTTTACCATATAAAGATTTGACTCTAGAATGTATATTAACTATACTATACTATTAGTCTATTACCCTAGTATATCTAACAAGACTCACAACTAGGGTAGGGTAAAAAGAGTTAAAAGTGTATACAATGTTATATACCACTACAACTATAGAGAAGCCACTTTTATTACTAAAAGACTTGATTCGTTATGCATTGATTTAGCACTTAAAAAAACTATACTACTTCTATCTCAAAATTATCTTTACACTTGAATTTTCACGGTTTTCAAGATGACATTCATATCAAAGAAGAAGAAAAAAATGGAGTACAAGAAAAAAACTAAAAGAGACCTGGAAAAATCTAACCTGACCCGAAAACCCGACTCGACAAAAACTAACTTGAAATCTGAAAAGCACACAAAAATTTACCATTGAAATACACTTCAAACTGGCAAATTGAAATCCGTGCTAAAATAGACATAAAAATGGACATAACTGAAAACTTGACCTGACCGAATTGTAGTCGACAAAAACTAACTTGAGATCTTAAAAATACACAAAAAGGGACTATATAAAATACTTCGGACCGGCAAATTGAGGTTAACCAACCTGACTGACCCGTTTTCCATGTCAATGGGTGGATTCCAAGATTAAAAAAAAAAAAAAAACTCTCATAAATGTTTTTTTTTTTCCGTCACTTTTTAAATAAAACATTGAAAAAAATACTCAAGTAGTTCTTAAATATCTTAATGCAGTAGTGAAGAAAGGCAAATTAAAAGCTATACATGTAAATGAGGCAACAAGAATCATATGGTATGGGAAGCTAAGCAAACCAGCTTTCTATGGCACACAATCTTATGCTCCTTCAGTTACTTAGCTGAGATGAGTGAACTTTGAGACTAGTGGGTGAAATTATTGATGATAACTAAATGGATGAAAATAAAGAAAGACAGAGCCACATTCATATAGGGTGTTCTACTGTAATTGTGTAATACACCACCTAGCTGAGATTTTTGTTTGTTAATTATATTGCATATATACTGTCATATCAAATATCTAACAATTGAATTGACTTAACTTGTGATTATTTCATCCTAAATTTATGATTAGGAACTGAACCAGCTCTTCAAAAAATGTTATTTTTCAATTTTTGTGATAAACAAAAAGTAGTGATTAACCTTACTGTTTTGCATTTATCATAATCTAAAATGTGACAAATCAAAGGAGATCAAAATGACGGAGATCGATCTTCTCAATGCATGATGGTCATGGAAACAAGTTCACTTGAAACCAAACACTTATTGTTTTTAACCACACAGGCATATAATGCTCACGATCTATTCATTTCATTTTAACGGTTTAGATTAAATGCATTTGAGTGGTGATCGTTAATTGATAGCCATAGTAAAATTTCCTCAAAGTGACAATACCCCTTGAATATTTACATGGAACGTGAAAACCTCAAACCAAAACCCAAACTTTTTCATATTATATGTTGGTGTTTGAGCAATAGCAACAAGCGTGAGAAACAAGAGGAAAACTCACAAGTTGGATCTAACACTCTAAACACTAAAACAAAGGAATTGGAGTAGAAGTATGATAAGGTATATTCTTCTCATGTTATATTTGTTGATCCTATTAATTTTTGTTTATTATTATTGAACTTCGTTGATTCTTCATTACAGTTTGATTTATTATTATTATTATTATTATTATTATTATTATTATTATTATTATTATTATTATTATTATTATTATTACTACTACTACTACATACTGTAGTAGTATTTCACTTCTGTTACATCTAAGCCCCATGCCTAGCTGAGAATCATTGCAGGGCCAAGAAAATTTTAATAGGTTGCAGTATTGAGTAATTTAGGTACAATCATATAAATTGTAAATTTTTGAATAATTACAATATGTGAAAAAATATCCAAAAATAAAATAAAAATCGGAGGGTGAATTGGCCACCCAAAAGGCTAAAACGAACTAACCCCTTTAGGGTTCACTATTGGCAGAAATCATGTTTATAATCTATAGACTACAGGTACCTAACTCAGGCCAATAGCACTATGCTTGTACCCTAGCACCTTACACTCCCTGGAGAGAACCCATCACAATACTACCACCAAGCCCTAATGAGTTTATGAATTTTTGTCCACAACTATACATTAGGGTCCATCTCTAATCCACCGATATGTCTAAACACGCTCATAACTTTAGCGATATAAGCACGCTCGGCATATGCTGAGTTTAAAACTCGTGATCTGGTAAGAACGCATCAGCCAATTGATAAGTTCTCACAACTTCCATTTGATGCACTGAATCACAGCCTTGAGATGCTTACAAAATGGGAATAGAAAAGACAATCATAGTCAATAAACCTATATAGTACGCTCTTTGTCTCAAAATATGGAGTATGTCTTTTAAAGTTAATGCGACATATTATGAATTTTCTCTTAATTCTAGAAAATTACCCTTCTATTAATTGAAAGTAGGTGTATCATAAAATGAAATTATTGTAACTAAGAGTAAACTTGAAAAATGAGCAATTAATGTTGAGTATCAATTTACAAAACGGCGTATAATATAAGACTAAAAAAGTTAGCTAAAACGACAATATGTATAAAGACAGAGAGTATATCTCCACATAACTTATTACATCATTGAAAAAGATGGATATATAACATGCATGTTTGAGACTACTGAAGAAGTACTTCACCTAGCACATTCAATGGATTTTACTTTAAATCCTACTCCACTTCTCCAACTTGAGTAGGAAAGCTGAGACTGGACCAAACCACCACCCTCGCTAGCATCATCCTCTTCCTTTGAAGTAGCTACATACGCGGAAACAAGGTCTAAACAGATCGACTGCATGTCTGCATATAGTCTCAGAGTTATAACATCCAAGTAGTTGTCAGCGACGATGCGTAGTGAGGTCAAAAAGTATGCGGTCTTATAGAAGTGTTTAGAACAATGCAGCAATTTATGGAGCAATGTAAGTGTTAAGGTTTTATGATCTTTTACATAGAGCCTCTTCATCTGAAAAATGGAACATGCCGATTACAGATAACCAAAACCTTTCAAGCAACAGTATTTCATTTTCTTGCGCTAGCTCAGCGCTTCATTGAACATTTTGCAGCAGTATCGTAAACCAGGACAAATCTATCTGGGCCATCTGGCACTCAGGTAGCACTGTTCTTTTAAATCCAAACGAGGTTCAAGTGATCAAGAGGTCACAAACCTGCCCCACATCTTGCACCACAGGACCCAGTAAGTTGATGACCCATGATAAATTCCTTTTCCACTTAGGTTATTCTTGTTCATCCAGCAAATTTTCCATTAAGGAGAATGTGTTTATTCTCCAAAATAACAATCACTATGTCAGATCAACAAAAGTACAGGCCTGTACTATATAAACCAGACTAATAAACAATGCCAGTTTAATGCCCAACACCTTGAAACTGGACAACAAATTACAGGGGTAAAGCAATAGAGGTAGAAGGCCAACCTCAGGGGTAGCCAAAACAGGCCGCCTGATATCCATCGACCATCATTGAATCTATCGTGTGATCCCAAATTAATACAGGCACCGTACACTTCTGATAGGCTTGGCAAAGACTATCTGAAGTCCGCTGCTCGTGCACAAAGATACAGGACTTTTGGAACTACAAAGGCACCTGAGCAGGAAAACACGAGTAGTATTGCTATGTACTCCGTGTACTTTTCTGTGAGCTCAGACACTCAATTTTCCTGAAGAAAGGGTCCTGATGTTACACCTTTCTGAGCTTTTATATCAAAATGCAAGAAATGAGAAATCAAAGTTTTGGCTTTTTCTATACTTCAAAGATAACTTGCACCTTACAGTTACAGTATCCATGTCTGGTGTCATGATACCAGAAACTGCTTCCATCTGATTACCTGTACATGTATAGCACTTCTGTTGATCAGGGAAAAGAAAAGGATAAATGAGCAGAGAAAAGTAACAATTCTACTAAAATTTCAAAAATGTGAAGAACAAAAGAGTTATCAATTTTCACCTCATGCACATCAAAATGAAATCTACAATCCCAAAACGAAATAACATAAGCTTGAATGTGAAATCAAAAACATATGAATATAACAAACAACATACACATCAAGCTGTCTGAGCTTCCTACTAAAATTAAGCTTTGAATACTAATAATAAAAGGAAACCGGGCGGTGGGGGAGGTAGACAGAAATTCACTATAAATACTTTTAAGTCAGATAACTCCATTTAAAGCTGGCACAATGATTCACATTTTCTATGCATCAACATCGTTTCCATATGAGATAGACTAGAAAGTGCAAAGTGAAAACCATAAAGGGATATTTTATATGGCACCCCTGTACTTTGGACTTTTCTACTTGGTAGACAATGTTTTTTAAAATTTGTATATGGTGCGCCTATTGTTTTAAATCCTCTAAATGATGACCTTTGAATACATTTTTTTGTTTAAAAAAACTAATTTTTTCAATTGAACTATTTTTTCGCGTTTTATCCTTTTTTACGTGTCTTTATAATCATGTCCAACTATTAGGAGGTCTCTAACCACTCATTGTCTAATATTTTTTTAGTTCTTTAACATCAAATTCGTTATCTTTTAAACTTTGTATAATATACACCTTGATGACTTTTAAGTGACAATTGTAAGTTATTGGGCATAAGGAAGTATGTTAGGCAAAGGGGGATGGGTTTGATCAATGAAATCTAACATTTCCTTAACTTTAGTCAACAATAGGGCACCACATAGATATTGTCAAAACTAAAGAATACCATGTAGATTTTGAAAAAACATTATCCTCCATGTAGAAAAGCCCAAAACACAAGGGTGCCATATAGAATTTCCCAATTATAAATTTGCAACCATCAATCTCTTTCAATAAATAATTTAAACTGAAAAGATAATATAAAAGCAACAATGAGTTGATGATAGGCAATGTAAATTTCTTGTCGGTACGATCTTAAGAGAGTGCCTACTATAAATGGCAATCAAAATAATATCCACTTTCTGGTGGAGCCAAAAGATTCACTACCTTTTGACTTTGGAATATAATGGACTAAATTAAAATGTCTAATAAAGCTGTCAGCACTTCTTATTTATTATAAAAATGCTGATAATCGTCACACTTCGGATCAAGGGTCAAACGAAAACAGCATCTCTCACAGGGGTAAGGCTGCGTACAACCGACCCCCCTTACCCCAGCGGGAGTCTCTTTGGAGGCATTGACGTAATGTTGATGTTGAAAGGACAATCAAAATAAAATATGTAATTTGGATAGAAAAACCAAAATTAATTGAAGCATTCAAACTGGTACTAAGTTTCTTTGTCCAGGAGTCAACTTGTCATGGCATTATCACCCCATTTTCTTGTGTTTTTGGTTTTGACAGCACTGAGTTAGAAAGCGAAGTAAACAGAAATATCGAGCCAGAGATGGTACTGCACATGTTTCTGGGCAACCAAGCAGTTGGCCAACTCCGGTTTGGAGTTTATATACATGGAACATATTCTATAAATTCACTCACAAGTTACATGAAATCATTTAAGAAAGCAACAATATTTAGAGAGTAGAGCAGAGTACTGATGCCCACTTTGACTTGCATTCCAAATGGAGAAACATCCTCCACTTCAGGTCCTCAACAGCCAACTAGTTACCTTTTCTCCAATCCAGACTTTAATATCATAGTTCACACCCATCCCAATCATTAAAAAAAAAAAATGATGCATAATTGCATATTACAGTCCTCATGGCTGTACATCAGTGACTTGTGTCTCACATCAAACATCTTAATTTAATATCCCTAGATAGTTCGTCTTTGAGGTCACAAAAACAATTTGGCCAGTTTTTGTCATCGAGTGGAATGTCACATTAATAGAGATTATGATGATGGAGATACTAGCCAAAAGAAAACTAAGTTTCCTATGAGATTTCTCAGATATATCCTTCCTTGGTCATGAGAATCTTGACATATAAGTACCTCCTAAGATATTAACCCTAAAAAAAGGGTACCTCCTAGTCACTATCTTCAAAGGTGGGTGACAATATTTACAAAGGCCGAAACAAATAATCACAAAAGTCCATTGATTAACTCTTGAGAAAGTGCGTGCCAAAGATTTACTTGAGGGTACAACTGCAGGTATTCCCTCCGGAAGGAAACCCATTTGGATATCTTTTGACCATCAAATAACCAGGGGTGACCCCTCTGTTAGGATCGACAACTGGGTTTTTATGATCTCTTAAATGCTCACAAAAATAATCAGAGGAATAAAAGAACAAGAAACAACAGAAGCGAATTTTGTTATGTGGAAACCCAAATCGGTAACAAAACCACAGTCGTACTAGGACACTAAGAGTTGATGGAATTAAAATGCCAAGGACATCCTTACTCTCTAGCCACCCATGAGAACTAATAGCTCTTGAAAGACCATCAAGATACCCCATAACTCCCCAATTTACTAAAGAAATAAACTCACCTAATCAATGGGTATACTCACAGAATGGTTACAAGACAAAACATAAATTACAACCATAATAAGAAATAACCCAAGCATTTATCAAGTTCATTTAGGCTCCACCACTCAACACCCTCATCCTGGATTGGCAAGAGTAAAGGTATTGTTTAATTTGCCAAATCAATATTCAGGCAACATGGTGGATTATCAGTAATCAGAAGAAAAGAATTGCGGCCAAGAGTTTAGAATTAGACAGATTGAGGTGGATAAATGGGGCTATGCCATGAAAATGTCAATAGGTTAGACCTGGATCAAAATAAGCCAAGTCAAACATAGTTGAGTCATATATGATGTCATGAAACATTGAACCATTTATGCCTGTATTGAAAATAATTCGTCCCCATTCCATTTATTGAGTCAATCCATCTATTTTACCCAAGTTAAATAATCTTCCCAAAAGAAGAGAGCAGCAGGAATAGTTTGGCCACTACTGCTGTTCTCAAGCAATGAAAGATCCAGTCTTTTGTGCTGATGTTCGTAGGCTAGCCATAAAATGGTATAAAGCCATAAAGGTGAGGCAGGCTGGAAGGGAATTTGTTAAAGATTAAGAGCAATGTTTGTAAATGAGTTAACCCCTAATGGGTGCCTTGATGAATAAATAGAGTATTCTTTGCTAGAAAAGCTTTCTCTCACCCTATTATGCAGCACAATGCCACCTGCTGTCTGCATTGTTACATAAGTTCCATGTACTATGAATCATGCAAGCATCCATTCTAAGGAATGTTACAGCATAGCTAGGGGGTAAATAAACCAATCACACATACATCTTCATATGAAGAAGATTGTTGGTAGGTGTAAGTAGTGTATTTAAATCAATGTATATAATGAAAAGTAAAGACAAATACCTCAGACATCATTCTGAAAGATTACCAATAGTCCCCACAAGAACAAATTCCTTTGTCGAACTGATGAAACCTATTCACATCACGAACAATAATCACCCTCTGGGTAATTGCAGACACCAACTTCATAAATGTGTGACAGTCCCCACAGACCCTCAGGTTATTAGTTATCCTAATAGGAGTCCCTTCAGATGTGGCAATTAGACCAAAAGCAATTGCCAACTTCTCACTATGAGAGAAAAGCATTCCTTTCTTTAGTTCCTCATTCACATCCTGTAAGACAAAACTGGTATCAGGAACATATCCGGCTGACTCCAACTTTTCTTTCAAAACGTTCAACATCTGATTTATCTCATTGGAACGAGGATGAGTGCAAGCCCCGACAGTGAACTGGTAGATCTTGTCATCAATCTCAATACAAGTGCAACCAGGAATTTTTTTCAGTTTCCTATGGGTCATTAACTCCCTGATTTTGGCCACATCCTTCCATCTCCTAGCTTTTGCATATATATTGGAAAGCAACACGTAATGTCCAGGATTTTGGGGCTGTAATTCAAGAAGGGATTTTGCTGCCTTCTCGGTAACCTCTAGATTTCCATGGATTCTACATGCCCCAAGCAAAGCAGTCCACAAACCTTCATCCTTTTCAATTGTTGCGTCCTCAATCAACTTCATGGCTTCATTAACTCTTCCAGCACGGCCTAAGAGGTCAACCATACAAGTATAGTGTTTCACATCTGGTTTGAATGAGTAAGTATCCTGCATCAGAGAGAAAATCCTCAGACCATCCTCAACCAAACCCGAGTGACTACAAGCATATAACAGAGAGATAAAAGTGATCTTATTTGGTGAGATTCCATTCCTCAACATCACAGGAAATAAGTCTATGGCATCTGATCCCATCCCATGATATCCATAGGCCGCAATCATAGCACTCCATGTTATTACATTCTTTTGCTTCATCATGTCAAAGATTTCCCTTGCTGAATCAATACTTCCACACTTTGCATACATATCGATCATGGCTGTTCCCAATATAACATCCAATGGCAACTTCATATTGAGCACATTGTTATGAACTAACCTAGCCTTATGCATGGCCCCAACTCTTGCACATGCATTAACAACGTTCAGCATGGCAATCATATCGGGAACAATTCCCTGCTCCCTCATCCGATCAAACAAAACCAAAGATTCATTCGCATCCGAAGACTCCCCATAAGCCCCAATCATAACAGTCCAAGTAACAAGATCCCTTTCAGACATTTTATCAAACAGCTTCCGGGCATCATCAATCTCCCTGCATTTGGCATACATATCCACGAGCGCAGCGGACACGTAAGGATCCGACTGCAACCCAAATTTATAAACAACATGATGGATCAATCTTCCCATTTGAAGGTCCATCATATCCCTACAACTCCTTATCACAAAAGACAAAATAAAGCTATCTGGTTGAAGCCCACATCGAATAATCTCCCTGAATGTCCTAAAACAACTTGTATAATCCCCAATCTTAGCAAAACCACCAACCATAACACTCCAAGAGACTGAGTTTCTCTCAGTCATTCTAGGAAACAATGCATAAACATCATCAATAGCTTTGAACCGAGAATATAAATAGAGCAACTTATTTGCAACACCCAGATTCTGCAATACTCCATCGATTACAATTCGAGCATGAACTTGACGTATATGAGAGACATTTTTACAGTTGAGCAATGAAGAAATATAGAATCTTGGATCAAACGAGGGAGAGTGAGGAGTTTGTAAAGAATCTACAATGTGGGCAAGTGGAATTACCGCGTTTCTTGGACGAAATTGAGATTGGGTATCTGAAATGGAGCAATCCATGTATGGAGTTGAAGAAAATCGCAGCTTTTTGCTGGTGGGTATCACACAAGTCCATCGTTTGAGTTTGTACATTTGAGGAATAGTAGTAGTAGTTGTAGTTGTAGCATTAACTGAGCTCTCCAAGTTTGAAAGTTTGAAAAAGATTGAGCCTTGGGTTTTTCATGCAAAATGCCCCCTTTCTGTTCTCTCCACAGTCCCCCGATTGAACAACAAATTGTGACAGGAAAAGAAAATAAAAAATTTGGAGAGCAAGGATTGTTCTGAATGGCCCAGTCAACTTATCATCAAGGCCCATAGAAAGGGAAGGATTAACTATATAAACTATAACAGCTTGTCTTGTATTAGACGCGTCTCAACAAAGATAATTGATGAGACGCCCTTAAAAGGGTGAGTTTTTGCTAGAAAAGGGTAAGTTTTTACTAAAAAAAAAAAAAAGTAAGTTTGTACATAATATGTTTTATCATATTAGCAAACGCTTTCATGGTTCGTAAGAAAATGGTGAGTTTTATCATATAAAAGAGTGAGTTTTCATGTTAAAAGGGCTAGTTTTTGGTCCGTCTCACCAAAACAAAGATGAGACGCGTCTCATTTGAGAATTTGTGAAACTATAATTTGAGTATTCCGAGAGAAAGAATACCAAGATAACCAACTGAGCTAACAACTCTTTGTTATAGAGGAGTATGTCATATATGCTACCATTGGTTACAAAAACATGGGTTTGTTTTAATTGGATTGGGATGCATCTCGCAGTTTGTTGGTAAGACCGCTTCACCTAATACCGACTAAATAATCAATGATACACTAAAGAATCTATAAGAGTATGTTTTACATTTTTGAAACACATCATTATATTGTGTTTGTTGTTTGCTATTAAAAAAGCTTAATTACAATAGCGTTGATGGCTTAATTATGGTAGGATATGGATTTATCAAAACCTACCATGCTAAAAACGCCAAACAAACATATCAATAAATTTTTCTTTTCGTTCTGGTAGAGAAAATTTTGTCCCAAACAAAAATAAAATTATGAATTTGACGCCAAAAATCATCCAAACCCAACTCAACCCAAATGGGATGAACTTTTGTTCTATTGACAAGAAATACAAGTCTTTGAATTCCCATTTTCATTTGCTTTTCTGTTTCCAATGCCTTTCGAAGAAAAATGTTATCACCACAAGAAATTACTTATGACAGACCATGTAATTGCCATCCCATAAATGTTTGGACACTGCAGCTGGGCAGTTAACTTAGTTATGCAACTATCTGAAACTCAGTAACATCTTAGTGAAAATACTTGCAGTAATCACTGTGCACTAACTGGAATTGCATTCCCAATAAATTGAGATCTTACAACATGATCATATTCAACAATGAAGACATTTCTGTGTGAATGAGACTCCATGTCAGTATGGAGCTTTTCCTGCAATCTACACACCATTTCTCTAAGATGTTGCTAAATTCCAAGGTGGAATTTATTCAACTCCTCCTTACATTACACCACTGCCACTACTCATTCTTCTCACTATCACGAAATACAAGAAAAGATAATTGGTGTATTTTTCATCTTTACTATGCTTCTGGCAATAATAATAGTAACAGCTTACATGGAAGATACATATGACTCCTGCGGAGGTGGAATGTATTCAGACCACTGCCAAAATTTTCAGTTCAGTTCCATCAGGGGCGATCGTGGTATGAGAGACGGCCTTAATTCCTTCTCATCAGCTGACTCATAAGGATGGTTTTCTCTGAATTCCTCTAAAAGAGCATCTATTGGCACAGTACATAATGATTCAATACTTCCTTTACTGGGGACATCTTGTTCGGATCTTACTGGTGTTGTACCAGTTGGTTCGTAATCCTGACAAATCACATAACAGAATTATCACACATAACAAAGCTAGGGAGTGCATTCCATTGTATATACATCAAAATGAAGACAAAAAGATTGATTAAAAAGATTTATCAGCTTGATCATGCGTTAGAGAGAGGCGTTGTGTGCTACAGCTACTAGCACTCAGGTCTATATGTCCTGAGCTAATCATTTTTTGATAAAGAGAAAGTATGTATTAATGAAGTGGAAAATGCAGCAAAGAGGACAAGAATGTCCTCCAGAATAATCTGAGCTAGAATCGTAACACCAGTCACCCGCCTGCAGAGATGGAGGGAAGAATATGAAGGGTTCTTTTTGGGTGATTTCTTTCAGGGGTTTGTTTTTCCTCGAAATAGACTGAAGGTTACCAGAACCAACCTCCGCTTTTTGAGTCACAAAGGCAAGCTTTTTTGTGAAAAACTCGAAGAGCTGTCAAGCTCGAAGGAACCAATGCAGATTCTACAGATAGCACAAGTTTAAGTTAAAACATTAATGATAATGGCAAAGAGGCAAAGACATACCAGGTATCGTTGCTGGAAAGTGGCCTGTGCCTCCTTTTCAATGCATGCAGCCTGATCAGAATGATCCTCCCGGAAGGCTTCAAGGTTATCTGCCTGAGCTTTGACAGATGAAAAGATGCCAGACACGTCTCCTTGTTGCCTCTCAGATAATCCTGCGAGACAAAATCACAACAGAACAACAAATATTATGAAAACAGAACATCAGGACGCTCAAATATTAATTTCTCTGGCAGAAAAGTTGTAATCACAAATGAGCAAAGCACAAGAAAAACACTGCCTTTAGTAGACTATACTGCACAATGACCACAGAGAGACAGAAAAAAATAAAAACACAGAACCAACGTGTCAGCAACAAAGTAATTGCAAGCCAGAGAAAAGACAGTTTGAAGCATTCTATGATCTTTTTTCCCTTTTTTTTTAATAAATTGAAGTCTTTTATTAAACTAGGCATTGCATATTCAGTACAGCTCGAACACTTTAGCATATAAGCCGAACTCTAAAACCTTAAGACAATGCTGGCTAAAAGAGCAACGGCACACCTCACCTAGCAGGTCAGAACAGGAATTTGATGATTTTGATATAATATTAGCTACATTTTCAGATGTAAAGTAGTTATGAGCTGGAGAAAAGATGGCTTCTGGGATGTGGGCATGATAGGAATTTAAGTCTACAAATTTAAACGGAAAAGAGACAGTATAAGTTCAGGTCGCCGTATCTGTTACATTGATGATAATAATCTAGAAAAGATAAACAAATATTTCAATAAAACCCCCAATTGAGCAACAGTGTAACAGAACTTACTATTTAGGTCTTGGACAATATCCTCACTACACTTCATAGCATCTTGCTCAGCTGCAGCCCTTGCAGAATCAATTTCACAATCATTCTGCGCATTACTTTGTGACATATCTCTGCATGAATAAAATGGAAGTCAGACAAAAGCTCCACATATGTACTAGAAACGCACCACATGAACAAAAATTAAACTGATAATTTTGACTTAAATTACTCTTGGCTGTGCCATGACTGGTGACAGAATGTAAAATGCAGTAAGGTCTATATAAATAACAAAACAGGATGACCAAGTTAAAAAATTTTATAGGATATTTTAATGACATTTCTTCAGGGATGCTAAGGAAGTGTCTCGGATGATTTTTCACTGACCTTACTAGGGACACCATTGTTGACGCTTGGTTAGCACACCTCTCATTCACTGACTCGTGTGTCCTCTTCAAATGCTTGGAAGCTGTCTCGGCAGTGCTTACACTAAAATTATGAAAGACGGTAACAACTCAGTAGTGGACTTCATAAAAGATGAAACTACCAAACAAGTTGTCATGAGTTAAAGCTTCATAACAATCCGAGAAAGACATGTATACTGGACAGAAACTGATCAGTAGACTAACCATTTCTGTAAAAGCAACTCCATGCTACAATGCTGGGCTGCTGAGTAATCAGCACTATCATGTGTATTATTTTCAGCCTGCAGAGAGAATGTTTGCCATTTCCGTTTTGTATCCGTTGTGATACAGTTCATCGAGGAAACATGGCCATCCAAGAATTTCTTGTTCGCAATGGCAGTGTCTTTAAGATCCACAAGTCTTGCATCAACCTGCATTATCATTTGTAAAAGCTTAATGTGAATGCTGAAAAGAGACATACAAGTCACAAAAAGGTTGCAGACCTACCATCTCCTTTTGACGACGGATGTGGCTAGTTACTAAATTGGTCATATCAGCAATAAGTTTCTCAGCATCAGATTTTGATTGTTCCTACAAGTTAGCCCCCCAAAATCAGATATATCAACAAGAACTTTAGTAAAATACATAAGCTAGAAAGCAAGGCAACATACCTCAAATGCTTTCCGAAATTCAGAAATACTTTGTATCTGAACCTCCTCCACCTCAGAGGCATGACCGCCAAGCTTTCTTGATTGTTCTGTTATGTTGTTCAAATATTCATTGATGAACTCCGAGATATCCTTCATGTGTCCAATACTATCATGAAATCTCTGCAATCCAAAACATGAAACAAGCACAGAGCAATTAACAACTTCCATCAAAGACATAAGTATAATTGGATGTGCAGTAAAAGAGAAATTGAAGATATAGTGAAGACAGCCTTTTTTGTGACTGTAAGAGTACACAATTAAAGGAACTGTAAGTTAGAGGGCACCAACCTGACGTAGTTCCCTGGCAAAAAGTGCCATTTCCCCTTGATGGCTTGATAGAGTTGCCTGAAGATCATCATAAATCGACATTGCTTCGCCATCCTCCACGGTCAAAAACTAATTTAGATCAAGAAAGAGACATTTAGAGGTCTGCAAGTCAGATGCCCAGAAGCAGAGGATCCTTACACTAATAATTCAAGACAAGAGACGCACTTCAATTAAATAATGATCACAACGTGAATATCTGATTTCAAATGCTTTATTAAGTATCATAGTCTTTTGTAATGGGAAGATTTAGTCAACAGAAGGTATCACATTGAGAACTGACATGATCACTTAGTAGTTTTTTTCCACTATGATCAGTGACAATACATACCTCTTCAATAGAGCGAGCATTTCCAGAAGCTAAAGATGACATCTCCTCCAAGCTAGCATCAGTGCTTGCCTTGTGCAAACGAACGACATTTTGTAGAGCCTCCACATGTGAAACATACAAAGTCTTTGAAGCCATCACTTTCTTCTTCAATGCAGTCACACCCTGCATGATTGCAAAGAACAGTGAGATAAATAAAGAAACAAACTTATAATATATATACACACACACGCACACATAAGAAAGAAAGAAAAATTACGAATAGGCTAGAAGTCTGATGCCTCAACAAAATGACAACGTACTGCAACTAACAGTAGCAAAGGTGGAACAACAAATACAATCATGTGAGGACGGATCAATACCTCATTATGTGTATCAAGCAGTGAATGACAGAGCTTTTCAACGCATTGCAGTTGCTCATCTTGTTGAGACATAGAAGCAGCCACAGTGCTGCAAAGAGATTCAAGTCGCTTTGTGAGCTCAGCTTGGTAATTCGTCACCACTGACTTGTTATCAGCACTCAATTTGTCTTCCCGATCTGCTTCCACGAAAAGAAATACACGATGTTACAAACCCAATATACATGTTGTTACAGCAAGTCAAAACTACAGAGCATGGAAAAGATGTTACAGACCAATTTTTGAACATAATGAAGCATTATCTTGAAGTGCTTTCTCCAAGTCTGAGCGCAACGTGCAAGCTTGATGAGCCAAAGCATTCTCTGTTTGGACCATGATAGTCAATGGGTTAGGAGACTGAATAGCAAAAGAGATCTTATATGAAATTTAATTCTAATGACACCATTTTAACCTGCTTTTTTCTGCTCTGATATGATGAAATCTTTTTCTTTCAGAGTGTACTTGCATCTCTTAAGTTCCTCCTCAGTACCAGTTAACAACTTTCTAGTCAGACTCAAGTCTTTCTGCATGGATGACATACTTGTCAAGAAGTAATTAAATAATTTACCATCAATAGACATTTCAGAATCAACGTGTATCACCTGTGTGGTGTCAAGCTTTCTGCTCAGATTAGAACATTCTTGAACTTGAGCATCATATCTACCTCGCAATTCTTCCATTTGCTGTTGTAATTGCAACATACAAGTGAGATTGCAGTATATCAAGCAGATGTCATATTGCAAAACAAAAGGTACAATTAAACAGCTACCTTCTGATGGTTCTCAATTGTAACCCCCATCTGTTCAATTTGATCTGCCATTGCCTAAAAAAGGTGGATAACTAGTGAGAACCAATAAACACCACATGAACGTAGAATAATGTTTGTATGCAGCATGCACATAAGCACAATCATGCTATGTGATGAAATACTGAAAACCAAGTTCCATTTTATTCAGTAAATTGTTAATATATATGAACAAGATGAGTAGGCAAAGATGCATAAGGATCACACCTTCTTTTCACTTTCTTCCTGGTAGTAACGATCTTTTGGGATGTACACTCCACTTTTCTCTCGTGCCGCGTAAACCTCTGAAAAGGATAGCAGATTTATCTTTTCGTACTGAAGGAAAATAGATAGCTCAATACATGTTACATGTTGGAAAGAAGTTTCTAACCTGCCTTCAGCCTCTCAATTTCACCATAAAGATCTTTTATCAAAGTTGATTTCATCATTTTTTGGTTTACCTGCATATCAGTTAAACTTCAAAAACGTCTCCGGAGAAGCCTAAATCCACACAAATTAATAACAGTAACAAATAGCCAGAAAGAGCAACTGAAATTGAAGAAACAGGCATTAGTATTCCTTGGCCATGGACAATGAGATGGAACCTCTCCGAACATAGCCAACAACACCATGGCATATGAACTGTGTCGGCTGAAAAATATTTATAATTTATTTAATCAAAGTTTCACAATGCCATTTACTCTTTTTTCTTTTCATTGAGATTGGTAATGGACATAGATTGCATTCCATGACAAGATCAGAGCATCCAAGACCAACCTCAGGCTTATTTTTGATATTCTTGGCCCGATGAGCGTAATCCAAGGTACTCAGAGTTTCCTCTAGACAATGGACAGCTGGGGACACTGTCGCTATGATGCATGTCTTGGTTCTCCCTCCCAGTGAATCACGCAACAATCTCGTGAGCTTGCTATCCCTAATATATGTTGAAAGTTAGCTGGAGCGAGAAACACTAAAATTGTTTGGCAACTGCATCCACTGAAGGACTAACCTGTAGGGAACATGTCCAAGATGCTCCACAAGAGCATTTATAACACGTCCTAATGTAAGGAGACTTTTATTGATCTCTCCAGCTTCTCTGGCACGGCCCTGAATAGTTTATACATGTATATGTCATCAGCAACATCAATCAAAAAATCAGATGTAATGCAAATCCAACGAATCACAATCACATATTAGCAGAAAGTAAGCGCAGGATTGAGACAAAGTTTCAAACCTCCCGAGCCCCTGATCGAGAAATATTCTCCGACCCAGCTAAATCAACCAAATTCAGTTTTCCACATTTGATGAGCTCTTCGCCTTCAGGTGTTGCTTCTTTGATGTGTATGGTGATAGAGAATAGTGAATGTGACCGACTGCAAAGTAAATTATACAATCAACTTCTATTCTTTCTTTGTTCTTTCTTTCTGGTGGGGGAGGTGTTGAGAATGGCTAGAAGATAGGGGTAACAACATAACATGACAGTAGAAATAAAGAGAGATCAAAGACCTTGATTGTTTATTAAGAAGAGTTTCAGCAGTACGGCGTTTTGCAGATCCCCTCTCGAGAAGGGTGAAAATCTCACTCGCACTAGTGACAATCTCCTCTTCCAACCCTCTGACAAGGACTCCTCCTTTACCATCTTCCATGAGAGGCAGCTGCTTCTTCTGCTTATCCTCCAAAGCAACTCTAGAAATTTCTTCTGGTGCTAGCAAATCGGTGATTTCCTCGTTATACAATTCCAAGAAAGTAACCTTCACACTATACTCAGCATTCTGACCCTCCAATGTATCAAAAATTTGCTTAATTGCTCTAGGTATAACTCCTGCCCCTATGGGAAGCTCTCCATTTTCCATAGGACCACTCTGCCAGTTTTTCAAACAGGAATGCAGGAATCTGTTATCCAAGGTTCGAAAAGAATGAACGCAACCAGGTGGCATATAAAATTTCATGTACCTTAGATCTTTTACAGTCACCTTCCATTGTGTAAGTTTTACCTGTACCAGTTTGGCCATATGCAAAAATGGTACAGTTGAACCCCTCTAGAACTTCATTGACAATCGGTATAATTGCTTGATCGTAAAGATCCCTCTGCTGGGCTGAAGGACCAAAAACCTGCGGATGACGATAAATTCAGTGTAGAACAAACACCAACTGTCATCATCCTCCTAATAATGACCTAGAGCACTCATCCCCCAAAACACCCAAAATGTTATATATAAAGAAGTTGCACAAATTTATGGAGGGAGGGCATTAGTGATTTGTTTTCCTAGAAAAATAGAAAGTAGCAATCTACACTGTGGTCAGGAACTACGAGTTGAGAAGCCATGATACCCATAAAGATCACAAGCTTTGAAGGTAGTCAACACCAAAGTTACATTACATTAACCAATCAAATTCAAACTTCCATTGAAGTAAATTCTAATACCCTGTCCTTATATAACTGCTACCCATATGTTCTATCTGCCATATTGTTCTCCCTGTAACCCAAAAAACTATCAAGTGCTTCCATTTTCAAATATTAACATAAAGAATATGTATGTTCCTGATTAGCAATGCTACAGTACTTTTTCATCACGATCCTTATCAGTATCTGCCCAACTCAGCCAACAAACCATGATTTTTAAGATCACCATTTAAAGCTAGAATTTGGACTAACTAATAAGTTCATTGCCTCGTCACGTCAAATCGAAGCCAAATTTGAAATGTGAAATGAAACCCTTGCAAATGATTAACTCGTAAAAAACCCTAGTTTTAGAATGGAGGCGACAAAAGTTACCTTATCGAAGGTGAAAACCCTATCAATGTGCTTCCCCGCAATGTTCTGCGAAACGGCAACTTCTCTCTGGTAGTCATTACACGTCACAACCTGTGGTGCGTTGTTTCGCAGCTCGTCATCGCTAAACGGTCTGCAATCCATTCAAACCAAAACCAAAAACCAATCAATTCATAACCAAT
>BSSO01000791.1:0-28614 GCA_030267885.1 Mesembryanthemum crystallinum
CCTACCTCCACTCAATAAAATGATCCATTACATTGTAATCAAATTGCAACCAAGTAAACAAGCCCTAAACTTCAGGTACCCTTTTTGAAATTTTTCCTTACCTTTAATATAGCTAAAATCATTCAGTTTCATAGTTTGGGACGACTTTATTTGAGAGTTAAACACCCTAATCTGCTAACATTAGGTAACACCAAATATCATAATTGGTAATAGTTCATTAGCATTACATAATTGTCACACTACCATATAGTACTATTAAATCAGAAGAAGCTCTATATCAGTAACTCTAAAGCTCTCTTCCATCACATACTACTCGTATATATGTTAGTTGAGATCTTTCCAACTACTATATACTTACTGAACTAACCATATACTAGTACAGTATATCACATTTACCCTAAACAGGCCTTTCCCAGCCCGGCCCATATGAGCTTGCAAAGGCCCAATTCATAACCCATTAACTAATACGGACGCTGCATCCTGCTTGCCATCAGCCCAAGGCCCATCCCAGAAGAATAAGAGGAAGAACAAGGCTTGTCTACCACCACCTTCAAGGCTCTCCTCAGCAGCCCCTCCGGCCCACCACCACTGCCACCGCCACTACCGCCACCACCGACACCACGGACCCACAAAACGGTCTTGGTCCGGCCGCCCACGGTGGCCATCTCGGCCCGCACAACTTTTCCTTTAACTGACCTTAATGCCCTTGTCAAGTCCACAATGAGCTCAGGCCTGTCCTCACAGCACAAGGTAGCAACAAGAAGAGTAGTGTCATTTTCGGTCCGACAGAGCTTAACCTCGTCTGTGTCCCCGGGGAGTAAACATGGCTTGTTGCACCTGTCGCCATCGCTACTACGATCAGCTCTTGATTGATCAGCTGTCAATTCTGTGGTGGCCCTCTTCAGCTCCCTCACACGCCGGACCACCTCCCCCAACACTGAAGCCTTGTCTGTCTGTACAATTTAACGTAACATTACATAACATAACATATTATACCCAGATCTTGTCTCTCTCAAGTCACAACCAACTCGTTAGTTCAAGACGGATTTCACCTACAGATTAAAATCTTTCGTTTTTGTTTTTGCATAAGAAACAGTAATGTATGCCATATAAGCCAAGGAGAGGGGGCATAGATAGACCTTTCATGGTCGTACGAAATCTACAGGAAAGGAACAATTGAGGGATGTGTGTGTGGAAGCAATATGGATTTTGGCTCCTGCCTATTTGTAATTTATTTGTCTTTACATGTCCAACTGCTACCTATAGGGACAACACAACATGAAAACAACAAAAATAACCTAAGAGAATTAATAAGATAGCATTATTTCCAATTTGGTCATATACTGTTCAGTTTCGAGTTCCGTTCCGTTAGGATCATGTCAATCAGTTTCGTTTCGTCCCATTCCGTTTAGTTAAAACAAATATATGTAAGAATAATTTATACTTGCTATGTAGTATGTACATGTAACCCAAAATTAATGATAGCAAATACTAGTATATAGAGTATGTTTTAATATACACTCTCTGTCCGGAAAGAATAGTTATTTTTTTACTCATAGACTAGTTTAAGTGAAAAAATTAGCAATGTGACTACTACTTCCAGGCAAAGACGGTAATTAGTTAGGTGAGCAATGAAGTTTTGCGAAGGAAAGACTTACTTTGATGAGGTTAGGAAGGAGGGTGCGGAGAGTGGCAAGGTGGCCATTGATACGCTTACGACGCCTTCTCTCAGCTTCCTTGTGGCTCTTGCATGCTGCTAGGGCTTTCGCCTCCGGTGACAACGCAGCGTTTGAAGAGCTCAACAGTAAGGGTGAGACGGTCGCAGTTGCAGCATTAGCAAAAATGGTGGTGTTGTTATTTGAGGTGTTTCCTGGCCTCTGCAGAAAGCTGCTGGTAGTTGGGTTCATTGAAGCTGCTGTTCCCAGTTCATAATAACTTGCCATACTATTCACCAACATTATAATTTCTGCCTGTAACAAATAATGCAGGTTATTCAACACAGGAAGAAGATGATTACTTCAAATATGGAAGGAAAGAGTGTTTGTTAGAGAGAGAGAGAGAGAGAGAGAGGGAGGGAGGGAGGGAGAGAGAGAGAGAGATTGCATTAATGGCTAAGAGACAAGATACATGAACATGCTTTAGTATCTAAGGCATTAATTTGGGGGGATATGATAGTAATAATTAAAAAGGAGGCATTTAAAGAGAATTAAATGTGTGAATATGATGTAGAGAATGATTTTTGTGTGCTCAGAATAACTACCAAAATCCTTTTTGCTTTAGCAGAATCTGAGGATCTGATGTTTGTTTTTGGTTGAAGCTGTTGTTGTTATATGCTAAAAGTGCAGAGTTTTATTGTGTGTAAATGCAAGAATGCTCTTCTTCAATGTCTGACTTATAGTCTTTACAGAGAGAGCATTACCCTGCTGGTTGTGGGAGTGCCATAAATATAATATTGGGTACTCTTTAAATAGTCAGCAAAGAACAGGAAGTTTGTTTCTTTTTATTTTTAGTTCCCTTCTATCTTTTCACTTTTAAAACCAATGACCCACCAGCACAGAGAACGAAGATTTAATCAAAAAGTATAACAATTTTGTTAACAGCTTAATTACCATGAAACAAACCAGTACATTGAATGCAATTATCAAAGAGTATTAGATCTTAATGACAAAAGATGAAACTTTCGATTAAGACATGTTTGCCATGAAACAAATCAGTATATGACAAGTTAGCTAGTTTCGATTCTATTCATGTGAGGGAAGACCAACAGTTGGTGTCACCTTCTAATTCAAATTCATTTATGTCAACGCATACACTAGACATTGGAACCTCAATTCTACGTTTAATCTCTATGTAACAAGATATCCCCTCCCTTTTTGTAACAAAGTACTATCAAACATTAATGAAATAGCTAATCCCCTCTACAATGATAGGACCAAAAATATTGTGCAGTGAATAATTGTAAAACCTTGTTTACCCCAAAAACATGTAGGTCCAGAGAAAAGGTGCAAAAATCTTGCTTCTTTTTTGGTTGGTGTGACTGGATTACAAAGGGGAGGAAATTTTGCATTGCAAGAGAAAGAGGGAGAGAAAAAGAAAGGTGAAAAGAGCAAAGAAGGCAAGTGGAATATTCCTGCAACCAATGTTGTTTGGCTCCGCAGTGGTAATGCCGGGACTAAGTAAGTAAAACAGAATAGCAATCATTTTCCAACTCAGACCAGCAAGTAGTAATTACATTTCATTTTTCACCACACCCAAACACCACACAAAACCCCTGCAGTCCCTTGCTGTCAAATTTGGTTTTACTGGCCAACAGTACATTTTTGACTCCAATAAAAGTGTAACAGTAAAAAGTGGTAGTAAAAAAAAACTAAGAGTACTTAGCATTTAGTTATCCTTTCTAAAAGCCTAAATTTGCTTAACAACCTTAGCTGGTTTGCCCCATTCTGTCTGCTTCCTGTGCATTTGCATATTTTCTTTAATCTGATTTCTCTACTGTTAACTTCATTGGCAAAAGCAGGAAGATTTGCAGCTAAGTACTGCTTGTCTGTTTACATATATGGGTAATGTGATGGGATGTAAGAGCTGAGGATGGATGACAAGCCATCTTGCATAGTTTTAGTAATTTGAAGTACACTTTTTAGAACACAAAATCACAAACAAAGATATTTTGAGAGATTTGAATCACATTCTTACTTCTACATCTACGACTTGTATCGTCTTTGTTTTCCGTATGTTTCTTTCTCTAACCATGATTATTCAAGACGTATCTAATCAATCATTAACTATATAGAGAAACCAAGCCTGCTAAATCCAAGCATGTGAAAAAAAAAGGAGAAAAGGATTCTTAATTAGAGAAGAAAAATCAAAAATCAACTAATGTTACTTTGCGATTGTAGAGATGACGATCCAAAACTTCACTCCTTAAACACTTACTCAAAATTTAAGTTATTTTGACATAAATTTTGAGAATTTCAACTTCTCATTGTCCATCCTTGGTATTGTTCCCTCCCCTTCTATCTTATTAGAAGCAAGAAGTGGAGGAAGAGGGATTGAATCGGAAAGCAATGGAAGGTTAAAATTCCTAGAAAATAGGTCAAACAAACTCTTTTTTCTTTAAATTTATTTATAGACCTTAACTTATCGTACCGTACCCGGCTACATGTAACCAAATAATGCCTAATATTGGATTTTTTAGATGTACCAATATGATATATCATAAGGTGTTTGGAACCCCACAATTGACCCAACAACAAAAGAAAACAAGAATAACTACATTATAGCCCTATAATTTCAAAGATCAGTACTAAGGGAATACCCAATTCTGAATTTTCTGATCAAAATTCAAAGCTCTGTCAATTGGGAAGGAACCATCAAAGGAACAGCTGGCCCAAATGTACCAGTTTTTCTAGCAGACATTCCTCCTACCCTTTAGCCAGCATGCACAGGAGATAATTGAGCATATTTTGTTTGCCTTTGTTCCTTTTTTCCTATCTTTTCGGTGATAATGAAAAAGGGCTAAAAAAGAAAGATTTACTTGATATTTTTTCTTGTTTAATAAACCCTCTCCATTCAAATGGGACTGTCAAAGTTATGATTTTGAGATGTTCATATAGGGAGTAATGTACTGTAATAAAATTTTGGCAAGTTGAAGGTCTATTTATTTCAACTAATACATGTTCAATTGAATGAACAGTAAAGAAATACTCCTAGTATATTGTATATTTGAACTGAATTAATATAGCTTTAGTTAATTAAAATCAACACACATATAAATTTTGAATGCGACAACTAGGTCTATTTTTTACTTGTTTTGGATGAAACCCAACATTCTCCACCAAACTTCATTAACCTCCAGCAAATTCCAGCAATCAGTAAAAATTTCCAACACTGTCCAGCAAACTCCAACAACGTCCAACAAACAACAAAATAGTTCCAAACATATTAGAGTGAAAAAAATAAAATCAACAATTTTTAGTAAACTCCAGCAACATTCATCAAACTCCAGCCACCATTAAAAATTTTCAATAAACTGTAACAACGTTGAGCGAACTCCAGCTCTATCACTCAAAAATTCAGACGTAAAGGATAGAGAGCCTAAACTCGAACCAATGGATTGAAAATAGGAAAAAGTAGAATTGAAAGGTTTGAAGTTTGAACATGTTGGGAGAGACAAAATGATTAGCATAGAATAGAATGCCCTGTTGGAGGTGGAATAGCCCTGGCCTGACCCTCTCTGATGAGGTGACGATTGACCTCTGAGAAGAATATTTGCTTTGCCTTTATCTCTGTCCTTTCTTACTCGTCTCTCTCACATGCACTCACCAATTAACAGTTCCTTCCACTTCTCTATTAGTATAAATAAATTTATTAATAATCACACCGTCAAATCTTTTTTTATAAGTAATCATAACTTTGGACTTTATGTCTTTGATCATAATATCATGAAATTATTAAGCTGTGTTTTATCCTCCCCATTACTTCAAAGCTTACTAATAACAGGCAAAGTACAGCGATAGGCCCAGAAATTTCATAATAGATTCATTAATTATTTAAGAGTTAATGCTCATGTACAACCGTCCCATAAAAAGACAATCAATTTAAGGTGACTTTAAACCATTTTTTTTTTTTTTTGACTTTAAACAATTAAGGGATACTTTGAAAGTATTATGGATGAATTTTATAAATTTAGCTGACTTAGAACAAGGGAACATCTGTTTGGAAACGGCTTATTCTCACACTAAGATACACATAACCTAAACTAGAGTACAAACTCTTAATATTATTACTACTCATTTTTTTATTATTTTTCCTAAAAAGAGAAGGAAAATGTAAATGAACATGGTTGAGGTAACTATTCTCTAAAGGGTAAGGAACCTCTTTCTTATCTTTCCCCATAAGCTGATGGAGAGAGAGAGAGAGAGAAAGTAAAAGAGATGTGAAAAGTGCCAGAGCTTTTATTTGACATAATCTTCTTCCTCAACCAAACCAACTTTTTGACCAGAGCAATTTTCATATGTTCAAACTAAGACCTCTAAATTTATCCTTTTTTGGACTGGACTCGCCTTTTGTTTTATACTCCCTCCGTCCCTAATTAAAAGNACTTTAATTTAGGGACGGAGGGAGTACTACAATAGTGAAGTACTCCTCAAAAAGAAGCCCAGTGGTTCCTAAGCTATTCTTCTATAAGGGTGGCACTAATTAACTACTAACTCAATCATTATTGTTAAAGATTTGAGCCTAATCCAACATTATCTAAAGCTAGTCAGAATAGTGACTCAGGTACTGACGCTTTACAGTCAGCTGAAGTTGTAGCTAAAGCTTCGAATCGAGCACACACAGCAACAGTCACATAGACTCAGCGCCAGATAACTAATGCCTTCATCTTCAGTATGAACATAACAATACATACAGCTATCATTTTGGTAACAATACAATTCGATCAAATAATTGCAAAAACTTGGCTATCTAGTCATGTAAAACCAGTTTACAAGATATATTCATGCAGTAATTCACCAGCTAACATGGTAATTGGTTTCACACAGGAAGTTCACAAGAAGCTTTAATTCACGTGAATTAATTTTAACTTCTTAGGAAGTTCTGAAAGTCGTTTGGCTGTTAACGAGGGAAGTATCTTCATATGAGACTTATCTAGGAGGGAGTAGTAAAGTACCATACTCCATTTTGTGGGAGATGAAAATCCATAGAAAGCTCCCCTTTCCCCCATATGTTGAACTTCCCAACTCCCAAGTTCACTTCCTGTATCTTCTGATACCACCTAAATTATCACATTGATAGTTTCTTTAGGGGCAGTGTAAGCAGAAGGTAATGTGAGAAGATTGATTTACCTTTGATTGGTAGATGCTTACGACTTGTAGCCTTGTAGGTACTTCAAATCCGAATGATCAAATGTGCACTGAAAGTTGAACCTGATGCAGTGTTTGTGGTCAGATACTGGTGTATAGTCCAAACTTGAACATAAACCAATTTTCTGAGAAGAAAATTTGTCCTACCACAACCTGAATGCTGAGCTCTATATACGTTAAGCCAACACCTAACCCAGCTAACTTGAAGGTAGGCTTACAAATACGAGTGTTGTACATAGCCATACTCACCTAAAAATGCAATACAGAAGCAGGCACATACAAACTGAAGGGGAACATAAACATTCTTATTTTAAAAAAATAAAAATAAAATGGGTAAGGCAAATAGCATTCAGCTGCTGACTGCTGCCAGATGAATGATAGTCAGTACCCAACGGAGCCAAAAAACTGAAGTATTGCTATATGCTAACCTGCTAGTGTCTTCTTCGAAGGCCCCAGATGGGCAAATCTCCAACCCCTTCTGTAGTTCTAAGCTAGTGACAAATTGATGACGTGCTTATTCAACATTACAATACATTGAATGAAACGTAACATAAATGAAGCAAAGGGAGGTCCGTAATCTGATATAATTCTATAAATACTAGCATGCCTGATTGCCAATCAAGAGGGAAAAGGGAGCTCCCTACTAATCTATAGAGCAGCCACCAAATCATGAATTCTGAAAACTGCTTGCAGCAATATTAGATTGAAGTAATGAGATATGCACTCTGAAATGCTGCAGTAACCTTTAGTATCATATGCAGTTACACTATATAAGTATATGTAAATATGTGAGGTGCTATAAACTCAGAATAATTATTACAGATAGGTGTGATGCTGGATATATTGCTCCCTTCTCCCCCCCCCCCCCCCTACTATGTACTGAATTAGTAATGGACTGATGGCTACTGGAAAACCTGAATAAAACTACAACCAGAGAATGTTAGTGCTAGGTTGAGTAGATATTCACCTATTCAGTATGGTTCCTCTATTCGACTATTCGTGTTCTTCAACATTTTTTTCTTTCCCTCCATGTCTTACTTCTGTTTCACTAATTTCCTTCTTTGATTTTCAATGTATGTGTGTATTTCAAACAGAAGTTGAGACCAGCTTACGATGAAGTTTGGAAACAAGGCATGAATCCACAAATACAGATGGGAGAGGGATAGAAAGCAGTGAACCTACCAGACAATGTAACTGGATTGTGGTGACCTGAAAATATGTAATTATTTCCCAGTTAAAATGGGAGAGGACAGTATCACAATAAGGCTCCATTGGGTCATTTTGGGAACAGCCTGACTTTAAATATACAGAACAGTTAGAATAAAATGTGAATATTAAGTTTAATAAAAAAATATAATGCAAAACTTTAAAGATAGACCAACCAATTTATGGCCAGCTTTATTGATTACTTAAAGAGATTAACACATCACAGAATTCAAAGCAACTACTACATTCTTAGGACCTAAAGTCAGATATGAGCCTTGCAGACGCAATGCAATAACCTGAGCTTTTTAGCTGTAAGTATATGGTAGCTTCAATTCAGCAAACACAGCAGGATAAATGTTTGCTGTTCATAACTGATTCAAACCTTAATCTTGTTGAAAGACCACTACTTCACAGTCAAAAAGTCAACCAACAGCACACTTCTAATTAATCTTGAATGCTAACATAAATGGCCAAATTTTAAGCTAACACTCCTTTCATGGAAATAAAAATGGGCCATAGAGATAGAAGAAAATACCAAAATTGCATCCCAAGGAAGTATAATCTACTCCACCAAACTAAGATTGTAATTTTGTAACTTCACTATATGCATAGAACAAGTGGTTTAGCTTAGCTCTGCAGTACTTAGAAGCAAACAATCGGCTCAGAAGTGTAATACACCAGGAGTGAACTATGTATAGAGCCGAACCACAGGTTGCCAAGGCTTTGTTCATTTCAACTAAACGGTGCAGAACCGAACTGAACTAAATTTTACTAAAATTGAAACGGAGTGAATAGAATACAAGTGAAAAAGTAGCTTCAAAAGCAAAACTGGACTGATTGCAATATGAAAACGATAAAATGAACATATCCTAATACATTTATCTAGTATAAGGTAAAACTTACATAATGAGAAACAGCAAGGATGTAAACTCAAGGACACAACTTTTAAAGAACTTTTCAATGACACATGACTGTAAAATACAAATAAATAAGAAATATTTATTAAGGGTCAGGGGAAAATGAGTTCCGTCAACTTCTAAAAACATGTCTTTCACATAAAAGACATAATCATATCAAAAGTAGGGAATGACTTACCGATATATCCTAGCTCTGAAATTAAGTAAAAGTTCAACCCAGTATCCTTGATACGCAACTGATATTATTTCTCACGAAAACTCAGAAATGGTACGCAAACTGTGATATATAATCTACAAAGTTGCATCTTCTAAAGCATTCACCAGAAGCAGAAAAATTAGCTGCAAGTGCAAGATTCTACTAGTGAAAGGTAGTGGTCAAGGTTTACAGTGTACAGACTCCCATGGGAGATGGGTCATAGAAAGATGGAACTGTTGGACATGAATAATAATATCCGGAAACACAAATTACAAGAGCTTCAATATCATCAAGCGCACTAAAAAAAAAAAGCAAGATTACTATTCACTGCTATATCTAACCAANAAAAAAAAACGAAGGCAAGGATCTACATAACCTTCACAATCCTCATCATTCTCAAGCAGTTCCACTATGTTGGGAAAGTTAAATGAATATCATGGTCACTCTTCTATCCACTTTAGCATAATTTCCTACAAGAACCAAACTTTTTGTACAAATTCCCATCCGAGTTTTCGTACATCCACTCTCCCATTATGCTTTAAGGTTTTCTACACATTCCTTTCATGCCAATTTGTTACTTCATCCACATTTTAAGTGGTATATCTT
Source organism: Mesembryanthemum crystallinum (assembly GCA_030267885.1). NCBI lineage: Eukaryota > Viridiplantae > Streptophyta > Magnoliopsida > Caryophyllales > Aizoaceae > Mesembryanthemum > Mesembryanthemum crystallinum. The sequence continues at coordinate 9,789 of BSSO01000791.1, forward strand.
TTTGATCAGAGGTTGAATCGATCATCAGAATTGTATTAAGGGATATATCCTACTATGACGATTTTGTAACATTTATGCACACTTTAGCAGCCGTAGGAACTACATGTGTTTTCATTGATCGATAAGTTAATGATTACGCTGAAGGAACTATCCAGGCAAACAATTGTCAACATCTGCAATAACTGATCTACAGAAATCCTCATTCCTACTGTTGCAAGACATAAAACTATGGAACTACCAATAGATTAGAATATTTATTAAGACAGAAAACCGCAAGATGATGATACATGTGTGAGAAACTACAAAAGCAGGGAAGTGATGAGCAAGCACATAGTGATGGATATGCACACAAGTGATGGATATGATGTCATCACTAATCACATAGTAAGTTAATACGAATTGCACATTAGATTTTCATGAACCTACAAAAATAAACAGAAGAAGACAAGTAGTTGCTAGTGAGACATTCAAATCCGATGAATAAAGACAAGCTTCAATGTCGATAACCTAACTAAGTCAGTAAATAGAAAGCATGTTCCAAAAACCTGCATATTCATTTACCACATACCGAAAATCTGCTGAAACAAAGAAATTAACTTAATTCAAGGTTGCTCAAGTCTTAAGCAGCTAGGAGTTTAATTTAAGTTAATTCAAGTTGCTCAAATAAGACCGAGAAAATGGAATTTCTTAAAACAAAGAGAAAGTTCTCTTTTGACTTCAACAATAACATCTGATATTGAAGTGAATAACTAACTTGATACAGTCAAACGGCCAAGGCTACTGCAGCAGAAACTATACATTTAACTTTGCATTACTTTCCCATGAAAGGGCAACAAACTTACACAAAACATGATTGATTCCATGATTCCATCAACTACAATGATTAAGCTCCTGCTCATCCATGAGACAGCCATTTCACCCAAAAAATTCTTAGACTGTCATTCACTAAACCAACTACGATATTATCATATCTACATTAACATGGTTCGATCAAAGCGTACCAAGACACTGACCTGGCCCCATCGATCAAAGTGCATCATCCGGCCCCAACCCCACGAAAATTTCACCATCCTCCTCGAAGAAGTTCATGTCATCTGTGCCAGGATCACACCCACTTCCACCAGCTATGTCATGCGCGTTTTCAAAACTGTCGAAGCCAAACATACCTTCTTCATTACCATCCCCACCGTCCCCATCAGAATCCGACTTTCCCCCAGAGCCATTAGCATTCTCATTGCTCCTCCTTCTACACATCAATTTTTTGGCATTCAAGGCAACCGTTTTCCTTTTCATCTTTCGAGGCTTTCCCGCATTCGGTCCACCACCTTGCACCTCCATGTTCATGCCCACATTGCCGGCTATTCCATGCTCATTGCCATTCTCATTCACTGGTGATCCTGATTCATCACTGTCATCCAAGATCTCAACAAAATTATCATCACCATCCCCATCCCTTCTACCGGCACAAGTCTTCCCCATTCTCCTCACAGGAAACAGACCCACAATGGGAGACCAATTACCAAACTTTCCCTTCTCTCCACATTCTGAGGGTGAAAACCCTAACGGAAAATACCCAAAACAGCTAAAATACTGACCCTTATCCAATTCCGTCCTGGGCAAACTACACAACGAAACCCCATGAAACGCCCTCCTACAAGTCTCATTCTGGCACCTCAAACAACACCCCTCATAAACCCTAGCATACTGATACACATAAAAACAATAAGGACAAAAAGTCCAAAAAGAACCCTCATTTTCACCATCCCCATTTCCATTACCATTAACATGCTTCTGATTAGACAACAAAAGGGCAAGCTGTGAATCCAATTGGGCCTTTTCACTAGGGTTCGATAGACAATTATACGCCTTCCAAACAAGATTCAAAGCCTCACCAGCCAACGGGGAGCTATCGCTAATGGGGTCGAGGAGAATAAGGAGCTTTTTGAACTGGGAACGAATTAGGGCAAGGTCATCGGAGAAAGTGTCGAGTTGAAGAACAGAGTACCAGTTGGTGAGACCGGGTGCGGCGGACGCAGCGAGGTGGATGTCTGCGACGGCGGCGAGTTGGGCGGCGCGGCGGTGGTTGTGGCGGCGGTTGGGGTCGTCGGGTTGCTGGGATTCGAGGGCGTATTGGCGGCAGAGAGAGAAGTTGCGGACCCGAAGGTGGGTCTCTGCTAGTTGGAGGAGTTGGCCTGGTGTTAGTGTTGGCTCTTCTTCTTCAACTTCTTCTCTCTCCATTTTTGGTGTTGAGGAAGTTGTTGATTTTTGTCTGAGTAGTGTGAGAGGAGGATTGTGATGCTGTAAGAGAGAGAGAGAGAGAGAGAGAGAGGGGAAGAAGAAGATGGTTGGGCTTATTATGGAGAGAAGTGAATCAGTTGTGATGCTGATTTATGTGTGGAAATGACGATGGTGTCCTTGACTGGTTTGGTGAAAAATAGAGGGGTATTGTGGATATTTCCGGTTGGTTATGAATTTATGATTATTGTTGATAACGGATACAGAAATCACAACATTCCAAAATTGTGAGGATACATATATAGGTAATGTGGTTTACAGAAATAATTGTTGTGTTGTAAATTTAAGAACCACTTTTTGATATTTATTGTTGAATAGCAATTAATGTGAAATATTCAGGCAAATCTTTTTTTTTTTTTTTTTTGATGGAACAGGGAAATCTTTTGAGGTGATTGTAACTATTGACACATATAAAGATATGAGATTTGATTATTAAAAAAAAAAAAAAAAAAAAAAGAAGTTTAAGTAGTTTGAATTATTGCTATTCACTTTCAATAATTTTGGCTTCTAATAATAGAATAAAACTTTATTGTTTGCATTCTATTGGAAAAATAGAGTACACTTCTGATAAAGATGAATTTTAAACCTTACTTTTAAAATATTTCTCGAAATTTTATGAAGTTCAAATCAAACTGTTGGAAATTTTAATATTTGACATGTTTGAATTTTGGATTGATTCTTAGTCAACTAAAATGGGCATTAAAAAGATATACATATACAAATGAGGTATATTAATCAATCAAAAGCTACATTTTGATAGTTTTAGAGTTGAACAAAGAAGTTAGTACTGTAATAGTTATGCAAGTGTGCATATTTTTGCCGAGTGGACAAAAAGGTCCTTTTGATTAATGGGAGAATGACGAAAGCAATGAAAAGGGTAATAAGGACATTTTGAACAGGGGGGGGGGGGGGGGGGGGGGAAAAACGGGCAGCAGAAGACCAAAAGGCAAACCCAACCTGAATCCTTCAAAAACGTGGCTGCGCTTTGGCGCCCAAATATGACACGACGCCGTTATAATTTGGTGTCCACGTGCTCAAACATTCACTTGCAAAATTCTGTGCTGTAATTTTATTGTTTGAAAAAGAATGCTCATTTAATTTCCCGATAATTATGGGATCCCAGTGGATTCAAACTACACTTGTTATTTATCCACCCTAGGTTAAAAATATCAAAAAATAGTTAAGTATCACAAATAATTCCTTTGATAAAACATGAAAAATCAAACCAACTTAAGAGTTGGCTAGTTGCTATCAGTTGAGTCTTCAATTGATCATGCTTTACGGTTTCATTTCACAATCCCGGAATTCAGAAACGACGTCTCCAAACAACAGACCATGGTGGATGGTGGAAACAAGAAGAGAGAAATCAACAAAATCAAAATTGACTTGAAGTAGACTATCCATTGTCCGTCCAACAGAAAGTTAGGAGGAGAAGAAGAGAAATATGAAGTAGATCGGGTTTTCCTAGAGGATTTAGCAACACGGGGATGAATCTATTAAGAGACATGGATAGGCTGTGATCCTTAATCTCTAATTCAAGCATGTAATTCTAAAGAAACATATTTGTATTACGAATTTACTTCGTTCTTTCATTGTTATGGCCCCTCCCAAAACAAAAACAAAAACAAAATACAATTGTCTATTGACAAAATTGGCCCCTTTTTTTCATGTTAGATCCTCGCTTCTTCCCTGACTAGCATCATCAAATTTCTGGGATCCAGAAGGCATAAGACTGTAGAAGATGTTTAACATGATCTGACCTGAAAGAACCACATCGATAGGACTATTGGCCAACAGCCACCCCCTCTACTGTACTGTTTCTGCCATAAAGCAGCCTCCTAGAACGAAAGGCACACACCACAGCTATGTAAATTTCAGTTGCAGCCACAATGCATACTCCAATGTATACACACACCGTTGTTGCACACACATACAAGTACCTGAAGGACGCACCAACCAATTCAGTGTAACTAACTAGCATGTGATATATAATTATTCGAAATGATTCTCTACATTCGAATTGATTCTCTACCCAGTGAATTTGAAATAAGATCAGATCCTAGTGCAAATCATAAGCATTCTTTCAATTTCAACTGTCAAAGATTTAAATGCTCCTGCTCGTGTACTGCAGGTTTTATATAAATATATCCATTGGTAGAGTTTGGAATACTTACTTGGGAGAGAAGACGCTCCAAATGAACAAATGGTTCCTCATCTGGAGCAATACAACTGTATATGCAATCAACAAAACAGAATTGATGCACAGTGGAACAAGCAACGGAATGGCAAGAGTCGACTTCAGTAGTTGCCCAAAATCTATGGTGTGCTCAACTTTTGGATGACTCCCATCATTGAAAGAAATGTACATCACCAAAGAAAGAAGCATCAACATGGGTGATGCATAAGTTATGCAGAACATGAGTATTCCAGAGAGCAATGTAGAGTGATTTGAGATGCCCTGGGGTTTGACAACCATTATAGAAATATAATCATCAGATTGATGAGCAGCAGTGAAACAATAAAAGGTGAAATTTGACATTTAATCAGCTGAGGAAGACCTACAATGAAAGCTCCAGCAACATCAATGGTGGCAAGTGTGTTGCTATTCCCTAGTCCAAAATGGCCAGCCATACCCATAAAATACAATGCAGCAACCTGAAATAAATATCATATTAATATCTGTAGTTCAGAACATTTCATCTGATCGCAGTTTGTAGAGTAAGAATACCAGAAAATCTCAACACAAAAGCGATTTAGTAAACTCGGGCTAGAAACACTAAAGAGAACACTCAGATAGGAATTGAACTTGGCCACAAGCATACTTTAACTAACCTCAACCCATGGCTTTCGACCTAGTCCATAGAAAAAGTATATCATAGTGGCAGAGATCTGCAGCAGCAGCAAGAAAACTGGCATCGAATTTATAGGTTGCTGCAACAGAAGCTGCAGCAAAGACCATGAAAGTATGTATGCCCACCCAGTCAAATAGGAAGACTCTTTCAATCCTCCCAACAGATGAGTCGACTGATTCTCAACAGACTGAGAGCCTGATAACTGACTATTAGAACCGGACCCTCCACGAATGTAAAGAGGAGAAAGCCATGGAGAAGCTAATGCAATAAAAAATGTTGAAATGCCCAGAACTGTGTAGATCATTTGAGCCGTAAAGGTTGCGTCATGACCAGATGCCAAAAATATGTTGTCCTGGTATTTCATAATATGCTGCAAAATTAGGTATCCTGATAGTAAAAAGAGGAATTTGACAAGGAGGATGAAACATCTATTCAACCTCACTGTAGAAAATGCAAAAAAGCTCAAGCTGGTTATTGAGATTCCTGATAGCACTTTTATTGCTTTTATCCAACTGCCTCCTGCCTGCTCAAGCCATTTTGCAATATCAGGAAGATGCGTCCAGTTCACACCACCTTGATGCCAGGCTCTTATGATCCTACCAGAAACTAGTATTATGAGAGCTAAAGACACTTGTGAGTATCTTGATTTGAAGTGGCCCCTATTAGCTCTGTCTCGTTCTCTTAGTGGGAGGAACTGGGTTGTTTTACGTAATAGAATCCAAAATAAAGTTGATGTCACAAAATGCAAAATATATTGCTCTTCTTCTACCATAGAACTCGAACCCATGCTCATGACAAGCATAACAACCACAGCTATAACAAACATTTCGTCCAAATTCCAATTTTGCATACTCTTTTTCGTGCCCACAATTCCTTGGTTCTCTTTAAGATAATCCTCTCTTCGCAAACAGTACAGAAGCCTCAGAAATACTAGACAAGACAGAAGCATAGCCAGGATGCCACAAGCAAGTTGGCCTAAAGGTTTCTGAAAATGATAAAACAGTTCATTAGTAAATGAGGAATATACAATGCAGGCTAATCAAGTTTTACTAATTGTGGGGCGTACATCAGTCACTCTGCGAGTTAACCACTCACTTGCAGTCATCAGAAAATCATTATATGCAGTGACAGTGTGGTTGTAGTGTTGTACACCATCAGGCCTGTTGATTGAAAGTTGCACAGACAAAATGGAAATCAATAATCTCCTGCAAAGTAAACAAAAATACATAAACCCTGTAGCAAGTCCTGGACCAACCTTGAAGCTGTAGACTTCCAGAAATTGTGAAGAACAGCAGCTTTAGAGTATAGGCAACAGAACGTCTCTTCTATTGTACCATTGCATTGACTTTTGGACCATCTATTATCGCTATGGCCATCTGAAGCTGCATCTACACAAGATAGGCTGAGTAACTGGGCTTTTAGCAACCTCAGCAGTTGCCAGGAATTCAATTCAAGAGCCCTCAGCTGTTCGTCATCTAGTCAACAAAAGCAGGTCATCAAGTGCGGAAAGGTAAAGTGAAAATTCACTAAGAGCATGGCAGCCCAGCTTCTGTCAACTATATATAAATGACAGAAAATTAGATTAGACATGTTTGTCAAAAAAAAAAAAAAAATGAAAAGAGAAAGAATCAGATTATACATGAAGTGTATTTCCCTCCCTAAAATAATCATTCATCAACTGCTACTCTGCTGATACGGATGAACATAAAAAGACTGCTTTCACATTATGATTTTCTATTGCTAGATATGTCAACTTAGGGAGAGAATATTAAAGAAGATCATTTAGAGGGAGGGAATAATTTGGAGTTAGTTTTAATAGAATTAAGAGAAGCGTGAATGAAATCGGGATAAAATATAGTATAAAATTAATCCATCCAGAATGTAAGGTTCCTGAACTTGTCAAAAGTATACCTGTTAAAGATTGCAAACAATCTGCAGCAAAGACTCCAACATTGTTTTTAGGAATTGGCACACCGAAAAGAAGAGATAATGTTGAAGCAATGTCAACCTGGTCAGAAGAACAGGTTTGAGAAATCACATGATGATTAGACAGTAATTTACTATTTCAGACTAACTGCAAGGCCAGACATTAGAAGCTGGTAAGATCACAGCACATATATATATATGCCATGAATTAAAATAAGTGAGATACTTCATCCCTCCGCAGCAAAAACTTAACCGAACTTCAGCAGCCGCAATTGATAGTAACGTTTTATATACCATATCCATCTCTGGATGAAAACCACCATGTAGAATGACGAGAACTTAGATGGAAGCTTCTTTTTACCTGGTTAGCAGTGTTTTGAGTTGCTGATGAATCTCTCAGAACTTTAAAACTTGGACCGATGAAAAGAGCCAAAGAATCAGTTTCTTCATATGAAGACCCACCATGATTCCCACTATCAGTCATACCATGATCACTGACTACAAGCTGCACATACGCATACAAACCTATCAGAAGAATCAAGTCTCAACTGAGAAGAAAATGTAATTATTGAAGTACCCATATGTAAGGCAAGCATAATTAGACTATAACTAAAATCTAAAACCTAGTTCAGACATCTTCATTGTCATTGCAAGAGCCTAAACCAAGGCCAGATGTACTCCTATTAAAAGATCACTATTATTTCAAAAGGTCTGAAAGAGAAGACTGCTCCAGAAAAGCTTATGGTATCATCATTAATGACCCTAAAATAAGAATATAATAGTGTGTGTTGCGATACTCTAATACATAGAACACATGCATAAGAAAAATGCAAGCATGTTGGAGTGCATTAGTAAATGACTATAATTAGTAGTCAGAATTTTTTTTACTTGCTTGAATCAAACTTATTAAACATGAATCTTAGGTTAAAGGCATCGGTCAGGAGACAGAATATCAGAAAGCTACAGATCAATAGAAATTCAAAAAAAAAAGAAAAAAAAAAAAAGAAAAAAGAGTGGCGCTAATCGTCCTCATCAAAGAAGCACCATTGCTCAACATGCATCCCAGGTTGGGTGATAGCAAGAGGACAGAGATTACAGTAACCACAAGTAATATGATTTGGGTTGGGTAATGCCTATAATGAACAAACTTCATCAGCTATAAGCTAATAACACTAACTTTGCGTCATTTATGTTTATATTACATTTTATCTGAGTGGAGAAAGATAAACCATATAATTGGACCCAAATACCCACTATAGTTTAACTTGTTAGCTGATTTTGAAAAATGGTTTCCCAACATGGTCAATTTGAGGTTTCTGTATTTTTTTTTTTTTCCCCATAGAGATGCAGGCAGGAGCAAGCAAGAAGGAAGGTAACAAACCAGAAGAGTGTCTCCTTGCTTGCTGTCGTGAGGAAGAACACTATTCATATGAATCATCTTAATCACATCATCCATCTCCCTAAGCTTTGGGGCCATCAGGACACTGAAAGTGGCCAGGAAAAGAAGCATCAGAAATTCAAACCACTAGGGGCACATCCCTACAAGCAACCAACAAGGGAAATTGGGAAGAGGAACTACCTTCTCCGTCCACCAATATGCCCTACATGATCCACTCCTAGATAATGAAGAACCTGGAGATACATTGAAAAGCAAACCACAAAAAGGAAATAACAAGTTTAGTACTCAACATAAACATCTTATATGTTTATCACATCAGACAACCAAATCAAGCTATTCACTTATGGGAACCTAATGTAATCACCTGGAAGGTATTTTGGGAATGTAATCAATAATGAACCACTATTTTACAAGCAATTGCTAAATAACAACAGTCGATAGCAACGCAAATGTACACCATGATAATCTACAGGCATGATAATTGATAACCTATCATGTCATTCCTTATTTTCTTTTTCTGTTTCCTCCCCCACTTTCTTTTTCTCTTTTGAGGATTTGCCAAGCTTGAGGGAGAAGGGACAAGTGGGATTTGACCCTGGTACGGCCATTCTTCCCCAGTTGATCTTAACAACAGATTACCAATCCCAAGCAAAGCAGAAGAAAGCCAAGTCAATCATACACAGGACAAGTATCAGCTATGCGAACGCGTGTATGCATGCCCAGGCTCAAGGGTCTAACTATGTTAATGGAGTTCAATTTTTGTCTACTTTGAACGAGGGTCATTTAGCATCTAGGTACCTGACGGTTGAATGCATGTGCTTTCTACAGGCATCAATGGTCCAAAGAACACCATTGAACAACATGAAACAAAATGAAAGATTAACACAATTATTCAACCAAAGACAAATGTTAGCAACAATAAGGAGAATGCACCAAAGTATGCTACAAGGCGAATATAGCAATAGCACGAGGTATTTATTTCGATTCGGGCGCAACAAATGCCATACATAACTTATCATCAAAGTCATTTCTAGAATGTCTAACTTTAGTAATATTAATATCCCAGGAAGTTTTTTTTTTTTTTCTTTTCATAAGAATATCCCATGAAGTTATTAAACATAATGATCAAGAACGACGACACAGAATAAACATTGTTTCATCTGCAAAGTAAAGCATTGAAATTTGAAATCTAATAGTGCTGTTCTAGATAGTAGATACATAGAAAACATCAGCCAGTGAAGAGTTCAAAAGTTACCAGAAGATGCCAATCATCTTGGCTAAGTTCTTTAGGCAAATGTCGAGACACATTGAGATCCACTTGTATAGTATCCTTGACCTATGTCCAATAGAAGATCCAAACAACAACAACAAAAGAAATCATGGTTTCAACATCAACTCTAGTTGAGTCATGAACAACTAAATTATCTATGCCCACCTTCCCAAAAGAACAAAATGTAAAAGAAAAAATTCTTGCCACGGAAGAGACTCACAAAGAAGCTACTAACTCCATCATGCCTGGTGAATAATTGTGGGAACAATTTCAGCCAAGTTTCGTCACCAAACATCGCCATTTTCCAGCCAATTCTGAAAAACTGACCTGCAATCAAAACGGGCACAATTAGAGCTTGCCCCATAGTCCTGTTCCATCTCCAGTTTCATCAGATTTAAACTTATATTGTCATATAAGTGAAGCCACAAAGTGAACGGAACTAACCAAGAAGATTGTCATCTAGAAAAGCTTGTGTATTAAAGTTGAATGCAACATCTAAGAATCCCCCTATAGCACCAGACACCATAGCCTGTTAAATCAGCAACAGAGTGAGTAGAAGAGGTTACCCTAGAAGTGATCTATGAGCCAGAAATCAAGCAGTATAGATGTTGGAGATCAACCTAGAAGTGATCTATGAGCCAGAAATCAAGCAGTGACCTTCAAACGAGGCATAGTAACAGTTGGAGGTGCAGCCTTTGCATGATATCCAATGGCCATTCCATTTGTAAGTAAGTACTGCGTGTATGGCATAGCATCTATAAAATTCCTGGGAGGAGGATCTCCATCCTTCCCAAGCACAAACTCTGCTGGAAGACCATCAACGACCTAAGGAATCATACTTTGCACTGTAAATAAGGAAGTATAATGCACCTTCAAATTCAATGCACCACTTCATCATATCAACAGAAGGGCACATTCTTTCAGTGCGGCAACAGAAAAAGCGTAACCCATACCATGAGTATTAATCGGTCATACGAAGGACGTAATTGAGAAAGTTCCTGCACCATGAGAAAATGATTCACTCAAGGAAAATCCAAAGCACTATAATGCTTCACATGACTTTTATCCCCTAAGGAAATGACTTCTTCACAATCTCCTCACTCTTGTTTTGCTTGATAGACTCAAAAACCCTTTCCTAAACCCTCTCTATACTCTCTTTCATATTACTTGCACTTTTTTGAACTGCAGCTCACTCCTCTGGCCCTCCCAAACCCATATTAAGTTTCTCTCTCTCATATGATCTTGATCACTATTATGTGATTTATGCCATATGCATAAATTTAGCTATGCCTAAATTGATTTCTCTAATTTATCATTGCATCTTCAATATGTATTTCCCTTTAGTCATCTACTTGTGATTCAACTTTTATAGAACTTAATTGATTTTTTGTCAACATTCTTAATTCATAGTACACTTTTTTTATAAACCATAACCCATTTTCATACACCTCTCGGACTTGCAGTATCTTAAATCCCTACTTGTGCAATTTAAATAACCTATCAATTACCAATTTACAAAAGAAACTATAGAATGAGAAAGTGTGGAAGTAGAACGAAGGCAGAATACCATGTAGAGAGATCTGAGTTCATCAGATGACATTGCGGTGACATCATAATCTCCAACGGAATCATTTCCCGGCGGCAGATAACTCTCCGGGCCGCTAATCACGAGCAACGAATCACATTAATGGAGGGGAAAACAAAAGGCATAGAGGAGAGAGAAAAGGTAAGGTAGAGACGAACCTGACACCGGAGAGAGCAGGCTTGACGGGGAAGAAACCGAGGACGAAGAGAGAGAGACCGGCGATTTGCAAAGCGACTGCACATAGCGTCCAGATTGTCACTTTACTACATGTCATTGCAGCCATTTCTGGTTTGTTTAGGGTTTTTCTAGATTTGTTCTTCATTTATCAGCCCAGAACTGAGAGAGGTGATTAAAATGGCAACAATGGAGGATGGAGGGAGTTACAGTTGTGTGCGATTGGAGACGTTGGGTGTGAATTGTGATGGGCTGATGGCGGACTTTTTGGGATTCGTCTTTTGGGGCAGGGTTGAGGAAGAGTGGTCAAGATTCTCAATACTCTAAAACCACATTTGCATTTATAATAGTCGTTTTACGAACAGATATCTTTTAAAAAAAATTTTGTCAACCACTACCTTTTATGACACTTTTGGTTGTATGACACTGCCAATGGCCGGTATCCGGCCAAATTTTTATAAAATTTGACCATTTTACCCTCACGTTCAGGATGTATGTCAACTAAAAACGTTTCCCTTTTCCTTCTCCCTTTTAATTTCGGTTTAAATTTTCCCTAATTTCACTCCATTTCCCATTATCCTCTTTAATCCCTAGTTCAATTTGTAGCACTAGAATTTTGTACCGAAAAATAGAATCCCGATTTAAGTGAGAAGAGAGCAATTCCAAGTGATGCCTCGAAGTGAGAGAATAGAGAGAGTGAGCAAGAAAGCTTGAACCCCAATGATAATGGATGGGGATTGAAGGTGAAAAAGGGAGGAAGGGGAAAAAAAAATTAAAACAGGGGGAAAGGGAGGGTTTTAAGTGAGAAGGCACACAACAAATGAGGGTATATCGGTCACAAAATTAAAAATTTGGCCGGAAAATGACATTTGGTAGTGTTGTACAATTGGAAGCTTCATAAAAGGTAGTGGGTGACAAAAAAATTTATAAAAGGTATCTGTTCGCAAAGTGACGGTTATAAAAAGTAGTGGTTGACAAAAAATCTTTTTTTTTTTTTTTTTTTTTTTTTTACTTGCTTAGAGGTCATTTGGTTGACAGAAAAACACACGTGAAGTACAACTTCTTGGGAAGTAGATAAATCCTTAGTTGTTTGGTTAGCAAGAATGGAAGTGAAACTTTTAAGAAGTTCCACTAAATGGGACTTAGAAATTCATGTGAAATGCCACTTCTTGGGTAATGCAACTTCCCGAAGTGAACCAAACTACCACTTGATTTTTTAATGGTAAGAAGACAATAATTAACAGTGCTTGCTCCAAAGGGTAACCTTGAAGGAATCTTCATACTCCATAGCTAGATCTAAGCTTTTACTCTAGCTAACACTATGTATACTCTAGTTAAAACTAAGATCTTGGAAATGAGTTTGTATTGACAAATTTCTCTTATTGACCGAATAAGAAGAAGAATATGTACGTATAATATGGTCTTTACTGACTATCCAATCTCCATTACCATTCCTAAAATAAGACTATCAATAGTTGAATTCCACCGTATAATTATCGAGAATATTCCTTCTTTTTCTTGCACTGGAAATCTTAAGTCAACAAAGATTTATTTTTTTCCCTTGTTTTAAAAATATAATGGTAAGAAGGTTAAAGGATTGTTAGAACAAAGAATATCATGTAAGTATGCCTTAAGATGTCATCCAATATGCAGCTCTATTGACAAGGAATTACAAGAAAGTGAAACAATATTTGTGAACACGAAATTGAAGAAAAACGAGGATCGTAAAAGATGCAAGCAAAACTCAGATTCATCAATAATCAAGGACTCATGGTTACCGTCCAAAGTTCATGCTTCACATGGTCTCTCACTACTTTCTCAAAACGACCTCCAAAATGGGGATTTCATTGCCAATGAAGAATCATACAACAAATTTACATACAGTTCCACAATGTATCAAAATGAAATCCCCTACATGATATACAAACACCAAACCGGAAACAACAATAACAATACAATAAATTAAGGCATCACTTGTACTTACGACTTCACATCCTTCAGCACTCCCCCTTTTTCCAGCTCACTAACAAGATCTCTCAGCGCTGGGACTTTCATTGCCAGAGTTCTGTATAGTCGAGAATACCGAGCTCTGGTCCCATCTGCGGTTCTTGCTAAGGCGAGTAAACTAAGTGCCTCTGGGAGTTGGGAGAATACCTGTTTCATCTCCTCCAGGTTCATGTTTTCCAGAAGTGTAGGTCTTGGAACGACTCTTACAACTTCACCGCCTTTAGGTTCCTGAACCCTAGCATCCGCTTTAACAACCAGTTCTGAATTTGAGTTGGCTCCACATTTGATGATAAATGGAGTTGCCGAGCCTGTATTGAATTGTAGAACATTCCATTGTGATACATCGGTTTCAGTGCTGTAGCCCAAATCTGAGGATGGTTTACGAGCATGAGCAGATTGGTTGTGCTCATCTTCTTCAGCAGCGGACTGCAGTAGTTTATACAAATGTTAGGAATTGGATATGGGATTTGGGAGGTGGGTGTTCCAATGTATATAGAGTTAATTCAAAAGTGTAAGTATTGCATAGACCAAAGGTATAAGATACATTAGGGGTAACTTTCCTCAACAACATGAGTGACTTTTCAAAAAAAGAACCAAGACGGGTAACTTTTCTTGAAAAGAGAGTTGATCTTTAGCAAATAGGGGTGACAGTCCTCTGTAGAAGGGCTGACCTTCATTGAAAATAGGGCAACTTGCTTAATAAATGCAACACACCATGTCTATGCAAGTTTTTGCGAACTCAACAAAAGTTTAGCATATCCAAGGCCATACAATGGAGAAACGACTCAAAATTAAACAAGAATTTCTTATGCAAATAGCAAATGAAGTTGACAGCTATATTCATGCCAGCCACACCTGTACTTAAAGCCAGCTTTTTCAGTATTTACCGTTTCGAGAGTACGCCAAAAACAGAAAAGATAAACTAATTGAAACTTTGACATCATTAGCGAGCCATTAATCTGCCAAGTGCATAGCAAAATTGTGACCACATTGAGTCATTTTGTATCATGCACCCTTCAATCTTCCTTATCAAATAGTATCAGAAAACAAAGCCGAGAAGAAACAACAGTGGGAAAAAAAAAAAAAAAAAAGAGCATGTTCCTACTATAACAAGCTACTGTATACCAAACACCTTCATCAATTAACAGTATCAAGAAACAGGAAGAGAAGAAACAATGACAACAAAAAGATGAATGTCTGTTCTACATGTATACCTCTACGATCGAGCGAGCCTCAGCTATTTGCTTCTCTGCACATGGATGGTCAATGTCAAGAAGTGATGGCATTTGTTCAGCAAGTTCATCCAACGAAGTAAGCATTGCTTTTTTCTTGCTCCTACTCAACGTGTTTACAGAAGACTGCCTTACTATATCCTGTCGAAGATATTTTAAAATCACTCATTTGTCATCCTTTCGATATCAGTTAAACCAACAAACATATATTGTTGACATAAAAAGCAACCTTGACTTGCTTCAGCATGCCATCACAAGAAATCAGAGATGCAAGTCTAGCATCTTCAGCTGCAGTAGAAGGATTAGGTATCGGCAAGCCACCATCTTCCAATGCCATAAGAGCTGCATCATTTCTCATTTGCTGCAATATCTGATAAGGCAGGGAAATCAATGATACTGAAAAATCAAGACTCTTATCAGTGGCACGATTACTTGCATGCTTTTGTCTCAACAGACAGAATGATTAACATACAAATTTGATAATTCACATCAAGACCAGTTGATTACCATTTACTTGCATGAAAACACGAGGACAGGGGGTTGCGATATCAAATGTCCAATTATGAGGATGAATGATGATGCAGCTTTTTTAACTATACGAAACAGTAAACGTATTCCAACCACAAACAACATCACCTGACAGACCATTTTAACTACTCAAACAAGAAGAAAAAGTAGGTTAACCTTCTGCATGCCTACCCCTCACATGTAGAAGTTCCCCATTTAGTTTAATTATGGTATCAAATATCAGCAAATACGCGGCGTATCAGAAGTTACGTATCGGTTTTTGAGGTTGCCGATATGCGAAATCCCAGTACGTCAAGGGGTATCTGCAAAGGCCTTTAGGACCATCACATGGCCGTCACACGGCCCATATGACTGTTACATGGCTGTTACACGGCCGACACCATCGATAAATAGCCGGTAATTGGCCAATACAACCAATAAATCGCCAATACAACCGCTGTGGCCGATACCAATATCCACCCTTCGAAGACCGCAATCAGTATCAGTCCATTTCCGCGATAAGCAACCGTTACCTTGATCGCGACCGATACTGCATCTAATAGCAGAAGACTAGTGGCTCCAACTGTTTACAACGCACCGCCAACAAGGAGAAAGGAAACAAATGCAAGAAACAAATAACACTAAGAGCCACTAGCAAAAGTTATCATGAAACTAAATACCATTCATAAGAAAACGTATGTACTAAATTATGAGAAAAAACACTTTGTTAAAAAAGTACCTTTCTTCTCTTATGGTCAACAGACTCAAGAGCTGAACGTAGCTTAGCAACTTGTGTTGAATCTTCTGCCACTTCCATTGCCAACGTGCCCGCGATATCCTGATAGAGACCATATGAAATATGTCAAATACAGAAACATAAATGATAATTTTACGTGTTTGGAATACTTGTAAACATTTGAGGAAATCAAGCTATCTATTCACCATGCCTTGCACGATTAATGCAAGCCTAACTTCATAAGGCTTGATCAGTTTTAGGGATGAACACCAAAATGCTAGTCCATACTAAAAGAAAGTTTACTATCGTATTCATAGCTATTTGCAGTGAATAATGCAAATTTAGAGTTGGTTAGAATCACATAGCGGCTCCAACAGTGACTATAATAGTCTCTTTCACAATTAGGGTTGCTTTGTGTTAGTTGTGTACATAGCAAACATGACTATATAGAATGGTGAGACTTCTGAAATCTTAGTCCGCTATCCTTATATACGTGCAATGGAAATGGGGGGAGAGGGAAACAAAAGAAAAAAGAAAAAAGAAAAAAGAAAAAGAACAACCAGCAAGAAAGAATCTACCAGGCCAGATTGGTCATATTCTTCATTCATAACAGAAACATACTTCCAGTACTGTATTATCTCACAACAAGAAGTTTTTAAGAGATAAGAATACAAATTCCCTTTCACAAGATAAACATTGGGCTAATTCAGCCTGGATTGTCCAATGAAGTTTTTCGCGGCACATTATGCCACAAAAATCTGCATGCTGGATTTAAGTGCATTTGATACAATAAGGCTCATCTTACCACACATGACAAGAACTCAGAAATTGAAACAAGGAACACTAGATCAATTTGAGTACTTTTCTACAGTAATTTGAGTACTTGCTATCTGACAGCACCCAAAGTTTGGTCTACTAAAATAAATTAACAATCATACAGCACGTATCTGATTTGCTATATACCTTCAAGTGCTGCAGCTGAGATGTGTAAACACGCTTCGTATACTCAGACAGGAGCTGACCAAGAGCATCAGTACTGGGAGGCAGAGCAGAACCAAGTCCGGCCATCCAACCATCCATGATTGCAGTTGAGAGCAGCTCCAACTGGCCCGCAGTACCACCTACTGAATCATCATCAGTGACAGAAAGAAATTCGAAGTTCTCAGCAAGCCAAGCCCTAATTTGACGCTGGAGCTCTCCAGCTGGAGTATGAACAAAGAGAGCAGCAAGAGTTTTGTTTCCAGCAGCGAAGCTTTTTGCTTCCTCTGTTATCTCTCTAAGCTTTCCACCAGTTACATGTTGTCTCCAAGTTTCCTGTAAATAACAGATTGTAACCAATACATTACATGCTACAACCCACTGTGTTCAAAATTCAGTAGAATAAGACAATAAAAGATTAGGACAGCAAATATTTTTCATAGTGCATTATATTAAGCGTATACAGAAAAGCAGGTTTTTAAAATAAATAAATTAAAAATTATACTCAAAAGTTTGTGCTTATAAGATAGATAGCTTCCTGATTATGAAATTGTAGCTCCCAGCTTAAAACCGATGGAATCCTCTTCCTCATAATAATAAAGTTCAACAAAGGTAAAATTACTTGCATTCACACATATCCTAAGCATATGAATTTTTTTCCATCACCTACCTCATCAATGCCACGTAGCTTCAAAACCACAGATGACAGCTTGGACTTTTTCTCCTGTTTTATGTTCACTCTGAAACCTTGAATCTTATAATCTATCAGAGCATTTCTAGGGCTCAAATCATAACCCCCAGGGGACCTTCCAGGGCTGTTTCCACGACTGGAGCTTCTACTTCGTCCACTACTGGCTCTCTCTAGGAACCTCTCCACAGGAGGAACCTAAGAATAAAATATAAATTTTAATGTCCTTGACCCAACAATATTAATGATGATGATGATAACAATAAATACAATAGATAAAACATTAATAACAATCAATAAACATTGTGCCATAGTTGCCTTGATTAAATAATCTGCTTCAGACACCTTTACCTTGATAGATTGCAGCTCAGCAGACCTTGCAATCAAGGATCTTATATACAATATCCTAACACGGGATACAAGCATCGTATCCATCACCCTCTTTGGTTCCATTTTACGGATAAACGAGAAGACCGCATCTCTGATTTCAGCTAGTATCTCATGTTCTCTTGAAGCACCAGCTTTTATAACAGCAGCAAGAACCTGATATTTTCAATCGATAAGTTAAAATCCTTGAGGATGGCATCCATTGCCCAAATAAAGGTCAGTTATAAATATTCGATGCAGGATAAAACATTTTATTATATAGCTCCTGCAGTAGAATCCAAAGAAATAAACTAACATATCGTACTACGCTAAAAACCTATTCAATATGCTAACAATTTCTTAAGCAGATTGTACGTCTATGATAGTGTGGCAGGAGAGGATCAGAAAGTAACATGTAGAAAGGAGACTTTGGCATGCACCTTTTGATTTGGTTGCAAATAATTTCAATGCTACATTTGCATCGGTCTTGATAAACTTAGAATCTGAGATACATGACATAGCTCAATGGCTCCTTGCTTTTAACAAATGAAAACAAATTGCTAATATCGGCATAGAAAGAAAGGATGAAAAATGCAAATGCTATAGCAAAATATCACTGTAGCATCTCTACAATTTCATGACATCAAAAACTTGGAAAAATTCCATTTTGGTACCCGACATTTAGTGTAATAATAAATTAGTGCCCTAACATTTGACTAATTCCATTTTGGTGACCTGACATTTTAAAAAATATTTCATTTTAGTGACTTGACCTAAATTCGCGAAGTTGACCGTTATTGTAAATAAAAAC